>JARHVA010004064.1:1165000-1232500 GCA_037957365.1 Torreya grandis
GTTTTTTTATTGTGTTTCTTGGCTATAGGTGTAAAAAGGTGTGTTTTTGGGGAATGGGTTAGATTGGCAGTTGAGTGTTATGGATTTTCTTAGCTAGAGTAGGTAGGTAGCTAGGATAAAGGGAAGGGGTAAGACAAAAATGGGGTAGGGTAAGAGTAGGTCAAAAGTTAGTAATTAGTTTTAGGTAAAACACTAAAATATAGTGTTATATATTATATTTTTTCGTTAGAGAGTAGATTAGATTAGGAGACTAGGTGTTGATACTCTTTGTCGAGGTCTAAGATGTCATGACTATAAAGGAGTGGTAGCACATGGATGTGGGCTTAGGTGTGATGCAACATTATCAACATCTACCATGAGACCCTATGATTATCATCATACTCATCAAGATATGGGACCCCATGTTAAAAACATTTTGTCTATCAATTGGAGAGATCAACATTCTATTAGAAGATGTACATAGGATCACATGTCTACCAATTTGAGGAGAGGTAGTATATTAGATAGAGGAAGATGAGGTAGATCACCTAATTGAGATGATCTATGGTGATGATCATACTCAAATATAGTACCATGTAGGTTAGTTTAGCTATGGCCTATTATACTAGATGGCTCTAGTAGATAGATGTATGATCATAATGATGATGATGGGATTGATGGAATTTGTGCTACTTGACTCAATCAGTGGGTAGTTTCCTACATCTTTATTAGGTGTGTTGGTAGAGATATATTTGGAAGGATTGTATTTAGCTAGGCCCTAATCCTATTAGTACAAATATACTAAGATCTCTAAGGTTTTAGACACCATAGGTGGTATATGATTAGTGTTGGCTTTATTCTTCACTGGTGGGCCTTTGAGCACATTTGGGTACTAAGACCCTTAGGATTACTAATATAGGGTTATCTCTTGATGAATTATATAATGGGCTTCCTATGATAGAGGAGAGATGGATCTATGATAGCTATAGGGAGATTATCTAGAGACACTGAGTGTTTTTATGGGACATTAGATGGCCTGGTAGTTGAGGACATGATATGGAGGCCCTACATGTGGTGGCCATAGTGGGTAGGCTCAATTATCACACCTTATGTCTATAGAGTTGGTGGTGGATATACAATTTTAGGGAGGATGAGGATGAGATTCTCCTATTTGATCATTTTCAAATATAGTTTGGGCTTGTTCAAGGGATCTCACCTAATTTCAATAGGTACAAGAGAGAGGAGGAAAAATTTATGTTATCCACACCCCAACCATAGGAGGTTGTGCCTAATTTTAAGGAGTTATCAATGAGGGTTCCTATTAATGATGTAGGCATTCATTATGGCTATGCTTGGTACCATAGAAAGTATGCTATAGTAGACTTTAGATGGGGGGATGGGGGTCAATATCCCATGGATGTGGATCTAACCCACACATCAACTTAGCCATCAAGAGATGGATAGGTAGTATTAGCAATTGCCATAGCATAAGCCTAGGTTATTAGTTTATATGGGTATGTGGTTGCATTATAGGGATAGGTGGCCACACTATAATGACAGTTGGTCAGCCTATAGGGGTGGGTGCAGTCTTTGATAGCTAAGAGAGACTAGGGACATGCTTCCATTTCTATTATTATAGGCAAGTGAGATGCCATGATGGCATATCTTATAGGGATAGGGGTAGCTATAGGAGCACCTAATTTAGTGCCTTAAGCATGCTACTTAGCCATTATATGGGAGATTAGATATTATGAGGCCATGTTGCTAAACCAATTGCCCCAAGCCATGAGATATGTGGAGTATACATGTAGTTTGGCTAGTGGGACAACAATAGCTACTCCAAGCTAGTGGGAACCCATGATTAGATAGGTAGGTTCATCATGGGGACTACCACTTGATATAGGTATAGGTGTAGAACTAGATGGGGCTAGTGATAGTGGTATAAGTCCAGTTGGGGCCAGTGGGGGTCCATGATTATGCTTAGATATGTGATTTTGGAACATTATTTTAGTACTAATCTATGAAATGATGTAATGAGATGTATATTTTTTTGAAAGAGAGTTTGATACATTACTACATTTATTATTATTGACTATTTGATGTATATGATGTATGACATTCAATGTTTTATATATGATGGATGTCTATACTTTATGTGATGTTCATGTTTATTATTTATGTTCATGGATGCTCATGGTTATGGTTATTTGACTTAGTAGTTTAGGCATGTGATTTTTAGAAAGTTGAATTATGATGTTTTAATTATGCTCATGGTTATGATAGGATATGAAATGGCTCATGTTTATGGTTATATAGATTGAATGGTGAATGGTATATGCTATGATGTTTTGCTCATGATTCAGTTTATGATGTAATAACATATTTAGAGGCTTACATGATGTGATGGATAGGTTCATGTTTATGGTTTGATTTTATATGGTTACATTGTGCTTGGCTCATTGACAGATAGAAGTTGTCCTGCTTGTTAATATTGGTCATGATGTTTATGATTTTGGTATGATGTTTATTGTTCATGTTGCTAGAATTAGGAATACAGAAACTAATAGAAGATGAGAAAAGGAACACAATGCCTTTTTTAGTGGTAAGGACCAATGCAAAACACAAAATTTGGATTGGCTTAGTGGAAATAATCCTTTTAGATGCTTTGCATTAGCATGTTTAGGTTGATAAATAGGTATCCCAATTTTATTATGTCGAGTAAGATCAAGTCCCACTCATATAATATATGGAGGGATAGGTGGTGAAATTGGAACCATTAGTGAGGCTAGTATGCCTTTTTTGTAGGTGTTCAAAGGGGTAGTATAAACAAGTCTATGTCTATATAGAAAGTGTAGATTGATCGATGTAAGAAGTCTACCAAAGAGAGAAAATTAGGGATTGTCAAATTTATTACTATTTATGAGATCTAATTATGGATTATAAAAAAATATTTTTCCTTTTTATTTTGATAATTGATTATGCCTAAGGGTAGGGGAAGCTGATCGATGTGAGAAGCTTTCAAGAAATTGTTAGATTTGACTAATGTTTTTTCTAGCCATTCTTTAGGGAAGTGATCTAAATTTATATAGTGAGTTTAAATGCTTTTGATGGTTGTCATTCAAGGGATTAGTCCACATTATGTTTGTTAATTTCAAGTGATTTTGAATAGCTATCCTTTAATGGAGTAGTCTGTGAATGCTAAAAATGACCCATAGTTTTCTTTGTAGCTATTTGGTATTGCATTTTTTAATTTGATTCTGTTTGACATAGACTTGCTCATACATGCTCAATGGATTAAATTTTTGAAGATAAAATTAAGATAACATGGGGCTCTCATAGGTGAAAATGAGGTATAGGTAACAATGACCATAAGAACCAATCTCAAAGAGATGGGAATTACTATGAGAATCATGCCATGGATATAGCCATGGTACCCATAGTTCAATATTAGGCTATAATTATGATAGATAATCACATGACTCAATTTTAGTTGGTTTCCCCTAAAAGCAGTGAAATGAATGTGGTTGGAAGGGACAAGCTCAAGTTAGACAAATGATGATTTTGATCCCTATCTAGCAATAAAAGGGACACATATGTGAAGCATTGAGAGGCTTAAGTTCTAGTTTGCCTTTGAGAGAGGAAAAATGATAAGCTCCTAATCCATACTTATGGGTAATGATGTAGTGTCCAAGCTAATATAAGTAGCTTTTCCCATTTTGATTTTCTACATATTAGTGACATCTTTGTTTTCTTTGAGGACAAGATCTCTAATGTTGAATTCTCAAACTTTTCAAGTGTTTGTTATAGGCTCACTTAATTTTCTCTTGATAGACATGAAGATGGGAAAGGGTGGCTAAATGATGCTCATCATATATATTGAGTTGGGCTAAACATTCTTGATGGTAATCATCTTTCAAAATGAGGTCACACAAAGATATGCAAAGAGAAGGTATTTATATTTCAGGAGTCAAGACAACATTAGCTATAAATATGAGGGAAAAGGGTGTAGCACTAGTAGGGGTTTATATTCTAATACAATATGCCCATAAGTAGAAGGGGATGTACAAGTACCAATCCTGACCTAAGAAATTAACCATTTTGGTAAGCATGTTATTAAGGGTTTTATTAGAGGCTTTGGCTTGTCTATTTGCTTGTGGGTGATAAGATGATGAAAATCTAAGATTAATACCAAATATATCACAAAGTCCCTAGAGTTGTTTTTTTGAAGGATTTTCCATTATTAGTGATGATCTTATGGGGAACACTGAAATGATAGATGATATGGTGGGTGATAAATTTGACAATATTTTTAGATTTTATTGAGATAAGGGGAATAATCTCCACCCATTTTGGTGAAATATTTAGTTGTTGTAATGATATAATGATTTCATTATGAAGAGTTGGGGTTGATTTCATTGATAAGGTCTAAATACCATTTTGAAAAGGGCAAAAAATCTATAGAAACATGGAGACTATTACTAGGTGCATGATGTAAATTAGTGTGTTGTTGATATTTGATACAAATTTTCACATAATCATAGAAATCTTGGTTAAGGGTAGGCTAGTAATAGTCCAGTAAAAGGATACACTTGGCCATAGTGAGGCCACTAAAGTGATGCCCACATATACCATCGTGTGTCTCTTTGATGGCATGAGAGACTTCTAGACCATGGAGACAATAAAATAAGATTCCATCTAAGCCTTGTTTGAAAAGGATTCCTCCCATAATGGTATAATGAGAGGTGATTAAAAAAATGCTTGATGGGCATTCCTAAAGAGGCCTAAGGGGACTATTCAAAAGTGAAGCTAATCAAAGGTTTGTTTATACCAGAGGTTAGGTAAAATCTCTTCCACACTAAAGATGGTTGGAGTGTCTATCTTAGTGTAAGAAGGTTTGGTGAGGTAGTGAACATTAATCAAAATATTGAAGTACGAGGCTATTGATGGGATTTGAGAGGTAAGAGAAGTCATTCTATCAACAAACTTGTTGGTAGACTGATGGATGGTTTGGATATGGTAGTGTTCAAATGATGCTAAGAGTTTTATGATGAGTTGTCTATGTAGTTGAATCATTTCATTCTTACACTAGTAAATGCTATTGACTTGGTTGGCCACGAGCTAAGAGTCTCCAAAGATATTAATTATTCTAAATCCTAAGGCTAAGGTGGTTTGGAGACCTATTACTAGGGCCTCATAGTCAACCATAATATTGGTTCATTTTGAAGTCAAGTTTAAATGACAAAGGAAGTGGTTCACTGATAATGGGGATAAGGATGATGTTGGCCCCTCCACCATAGTAATATTTAGAACCATCAAAAAGCATGGTTATGTGATTGGTAAAATTTGATTCAAATAGACTTGTGATTGACTTGTCTAAAAATTCAAGATGGAGGGTTATTTATTTGTTATGGGTGCCTTGGTTAATTTGTCATCAAACTCAGCTAAAAGCATGAGCCACTTAGCCATAAGATAGTTTTCTTATGGTTTGGATTGCATGTATTTGATGGGTTTAATATTAGTTATTACAAAATATTTATGGTTAAGAAGGTAGTGGTGAAGTTTAGTGACCAAAAAGACTAGGGAAAAACATCATTTCTTGATATGTGTGTATCAAGTTTTGTATTCAAAAAGTGTGCATCTAATGTAATAGATGGCTTGATCCTTGTGTTATTCATGTTGATGGGCAAGCATCACCCCTAGGGAGTGGTCTATGGTAGAGATATAGACGTATAAAGGTTTTCCATATTTAGGAGGTGTAAGGAGAGGTGGATATAATAGGTACTCTTTGAGTGCATCGAAGGCCTTTTGATAATCAACATTCCACTTGAAAGAGACATCCTTTTTCAAGAGGTGATGGAAGGGTTTACACTAATCATAGATCTAGGAGATGAAGTGATGAATGGATTAAAGTTTCCCCTACAAACTATGGATTTATTTAAGGTTGGTTAGAGGTAGTATCTTGAGGATGGCTTTTATTTTGGCTAAATCAAATTTAATTACTCAAAGGGAAAAGATGAATCCAATAAGTTTGCTTGACAAGACCCCAAAATACATTTATTAAGATTGAGGTGGATGTGATAGTGGATGATTCTCTCAAAGATAATCTTGAGAATAGCTAAACGGTCTTTACAAAGCTTAGACTTCCTAAAAAGGTCATCCACATAGTCTTTAATGATTATATGGATAAGGTCATGAAAAATATAAGTCATGGCACATTGGTAGGTTACACTAGAATTATTAAGACTAAAGGGTGTGACTTAATTGATAAACTCCCCCATAGGGTGATAAAGGTAGTTTTGTGCTGATATTTAGGGTAAATCAAAATCTAATTATAACCCTAGAATCCATCCATGAGTGATAACATCTCATGGCTTGATGTAGTATCAACAAGTTAGTCAATGTTAGGTAGAATAAAGTCATCCTTTAGATAGGTGAGGTTGAGGTCATGCAATTACACATATATATGTAGTTCCCTTATGGATTTAGTGATAGGTATGATTCTTGAAACCCATTAGGGATAATCAATGGGTTGAATAAAGTTGACAAAAAGGTGTTGAAGATATTCTTTGACAAGGAGGGCTATGTGAGGGTGAATTCAATGAATTTTATATTTGATAGGTTTTGAATCATAATTGGCTACAATTTTATTCATGGAAATATTTGGGTAAATATTGGTCATATCAGTATGTGAATAGGCAAATACAATACTATGGTCTTAGAGGAAGGTAGAAAAGTCTTGTACTTCCTCAACAGTGAGTGTTTGGTTGAGTTTGATGATATGGGGGTTGTTTTGAGTGCCTATCTAAATGTATATAGTATATTAATTCAACATGGTTGAGGCTTTTAGAGGTAAATATTTTTGGATGGATGAATTTGGTGCACCAAGGTAGGTGAGAATAACATCATCATCCTAACACTGAATAATGTTAATGGTAAGAGAGTCTACTCTTACAAGTTTAGGATGGATAAAAGGGATGGATATCAATGCCCCTTAATTTTTATAAGTTAGGGGGATGAGGGTAATCATGTTGATAAAAAAATTTAGGGGGGATGATGTCCTCATCCTCACCCATAGGTGGAGTGGGTATTGGTGAGGAATGGTTCTCTTCTTCAACAATGATAGGGGTAGTTTGTTTGGCTTTATTATTATTGGGTAGAATAAATTAAAGGACATGATTCTAGTGAGGATTTTTAGTCTCAATCAAGGTCAACATGTGTGGGCCATGCTCATATTGTCCCAAACCAAATCCCTTCCAAGCACATCTACGAAGGTATAGTTTGGCAAAGTTTGGGTTGTCTAAATAAAAGAAGATTGAGGTAAATGGTTAAGGTGAAGAGGGAGTGATGAAAATGTTAAGTGTATTTTCTATTTCACCATAGATAAATTAGGTTTGATAGCTTAGAGCCCCCAAGGGGGTAATGTCTCTAATGTTGGGGTCATAACCCTATTAGTGGTTGAGTTTCCCATATTCTTGGGGAGTAAAGAGGGCATCAAGTGGGAGGAGATGGTATTATATAAGGGCAAGGGATTAGAAGTTAGGTTCCAAAGGATCATTAATGGGTATATATTCCATGGGGATAGATGATATGGTAGATTCTTCAGTGGAAGAGGAAGAAGTAATGACATTGGCTTCTATGGGTGAGGGCTTGATAGTGGTTGTTTATAGTGCTTTGGATGGAGGTATAAGAACATAATCAGGTTGGTAGGTAATATTAAATTATGCAAAATGGCTAGTTTTAGCTTGTATGGTAGCAACTTGACCTTCATGTTCAAACTTGACACAATGATGGAGGGTGGAAGGTACACATCCCATGGCTTGGATCTAAGGTCTCCCTATTAAAACATTATACTAGAATTCACCTTTGATCACAGATAAGAGATTAAGGAGGGTGAGAGGTCCTATCCCAATATTAAGGATGATGGTTTCCAAGGTATTTGTCATAGTGTCATTAAAATATCTAAGGATAGCTAAAGTTTTAGACATGACATTGTCTGATAGCTTGAGTTTCTCATAGGCATGGGAAGAGATGATGTTGATACTAGTTCCCCCATCAATAATAAACCTTTTAATGTGGGTTTGGTTGATGTGGGTGGTGATAAAGAGGGGGCATCTAAGTATTCATGGTTGATATAATGTATCTCTAAGTCCTTGAAGGTAACAAGGGTGGAGAGTTGTAAAGCACCAACAAAGGCCTCTATGGGTTGGGAATACCCCAATCTAACTTCAATGGCCTACATATCCTCAATCATGGATTGATGATGGTGAGGTGAGGTGGAAATGAGATCATAGAGGATCATTTTAGTAGGTTAATAGTGGATTTGTTTAAGGACAACCCTCCTGATGGATTAAGAGGGGTTAGCGTTAAAATTTCTTAAGATAGTGACTTTAGGCTTAGCTGTAGATGTGGAGTTTTAAATATAGTTTTGTATAGGGTGAGTTAGAGGGTATGTCTATGGCATAGACACTTTGTCCTTCCATTTATCCTTTTATTGTGATATGTGACCACATTAATCATTTGGATAGAGGGAGAAGGTGTGATGGGGGGTTGGGTAGATTCTCCATCACTTTGAGGTGAGAGTGGGAGGTTAGGAATGTGTTGGTGGCTGGTTATTTGTTGTAATGGTAGAGGAATATATGGAAGGTCATCTAACAAGAGATCATCCTCATCATATAGTTGATGGATATAAGCCTAAAGAGATTTCTAATTCTTTGTGTCATACCCAAGTGTCCAATGATAGGAGTAGATTTGATGGTCATTGTACTAGGTTAGATTTGAACCAAGAGAATCAAAAAGTTTGATGGGAGGTAATGTGAGGTAGGAGGTCTACACTAATCTTTGAATAATGGTCATATAAATTTTTTTTGTGGGTAATAAAGGTTTAGGGATTGTGTTTTTTCTTGATAAGATTGGTGTGTTGGTGGTAATAGGTTTGGTGAGAGATAGTTTGGGTATGGTGGTGTTTTTATTTGATGGTTTGGGTCTAGGTATGTTGGTAGTTGGGATGGTTGAGTTTGATGGTTTGACTAGTTGTGATCTAGGAATGACTAGTGCATCACCTAATAAATGTGTTGGTGTAATCAATGGTGGTGGGTGACATATGTTGAAATGGGTTTTATTTTAGGCAAAGTGGAAGGGTGAGGCCCTAAGATAGAGGGAAATGTATAGGGAGGTAAAGGCTTAGTCATTTTTCATTTAAATGTTTTCATCCTCTTGTTTGGTATGGGTTAAGACCTATGTATAGCTTGGGTGAATTTATTTCTAATTTTAAGGATGGGTGAACCAAACTTTGAGTAGGGAAGGAACTAAGAGTTTTTAAAGGTTTGGTTGGTGAGGTGGTGGTTGTTTTGGTTAACTGAGAATTTGAGGGGTTGTTAGAGGTTTGAATGGGTTTAAGAGGTTGTGGAGAGATGATGGATTGGTTAGTTAGACGTGTGCTATAAGTTTCAAGTTTGTTGATGGAGGGAAGCCCTAATTATTTCTATAAATTGGCTCAATCTATGTCTAGTTTTAATGCTAATTTCAATCTCTATACTAATGTGGAAAAAGGTTTGTGTATTAGTCCTTATTTGTGGGTAGTGAATGATACAAATAGATTTGTAGGTTAGGGAGGATTCTTGGTAGGTTGGTCAATATCTTGATGTGAGGAAGGTAGGGTTTAGATAGATATCTCGTCCATTAGAGGTGTTAGTGGAACCACTTCTCCTCTAGTAATGATCTCCATAGGTGTGGTAGTTTGTTTGGTAGTTGGTAGAGGTGTAAAATCACGAAAGTTGATTTGTCTTGATGTGCTAGTTGAGGTAGTATGTGATGATTCCAAGAATTATATGAGGGTAGCTAAGGATAAAGGAACCTATTTGGTTTGGCTATCCAAAGGATGGTAAGGATATGCTATTACCTTGGTAAGAAAGGTGAGGGAAGAATGGGTAGATTAGTTAATCAGGGCCTCATTCATATGTGTATTATAAACAATGTTGAATATGTGGGTATTATGAGATAACATAGCCTATGTGTCCATGGATTTTATAGGGGCATGGTTGGGAAAAGGTTTCTTAAATATGTCAAGAGCTCAATTTTGAGGGGCATTGGTATTATCCAACATGAGTTCCCCTTTATCAATAAGACTCTGAACAATATTCTTGAAAGTACTACATCATTTGACATCATGCCCAATTACCTAATGAAAAGCATAGAGTTCATTCTCATTGTACCAAGTAGGTGATAGATGAGAAGAATCAAATTACTAGGGAGGTTTGATGGGTAAAAGTTTTATAAGGTTAGCTTTTAGTAGCTTTTTTCTAACCAAGGTGTAAAATTCTCCAAGTGGAGTGTGTTTTTTTTAGTTGCTTCAATTTGGGTTTCTTGCATTTAGATTGAGATAATGGGAGAATTTTATTAGGTGGAGGGATGGTTTTAAGGATGATGTCATTCAAAGTTCCCCTGGTCTTGGTTTTGGTATTGGCTTGGTTGTCTGGTTTGGAGGAAGAGGTTTCAATGGTCTTGAAGGTATAGTTATTGTTTCATAACTTCAATTTACCCTCATTTATGGCCTAGTTTTCCATTTTATGTGACATGATAAAAGCCTCATCAAAAGTTTTGAATATTTAGACATGCATTGTAGAATATATATGTTTGGTGCAAGCTCAAGTGAAAATTTCTATAAGTTTAGGTTGAGGTAGGGAGAATGAAAGTTGATTAGTCAAGATTATCCAATGGGTATAAAAATTTACAATGGACTCATCATCAAATCACCTGATAGAATAGAGGTCTATGATAGAGACCTTGGAAATGTAAATGGAAAAGTGATCCAATAAGACTTGTCCTAGATGGGTGAAAGAAAATATTGAATGCTTAGTAAGGAAACTATACCACTCAAGTGCTGGCTTAGATAAAGATATGGGGAAGGTTCAGAGGAGAAGGGCATAATTTTAAGAATTCATGTGTAAAATCCATAAGGTATTATTGGGGGTCCTCCTTGCTTTGAAATTTGGTAAATTTTGGAAGCTCACATTAAGGAGGGTAAGATCTAATAGGAATAAAAGGATGAATATGTTCATTATAAATTTGATCATAAGATAGGATGTTTGAGCCCCTAAAATGGATGACTCAAGGTTAGTCATCTTGTTCATGAGAATTTTCATTAGGTCAGTTTCAGGTGGAGCACCAAAAGGATTTTAATATAGATATTGTGGTTGAGGTTGGGAAACATATTCATAATTTCTTAGCAGTTGAGAGGCTACCTCATATAGGAATATGGATGCTAGAGTCTAGGTAGGGTAGGTGGTTGGTGGTGGTTGGCTAGTGGGTACATACCCTTGTGGGTTAGGAATGTATCCTAGATTGGGTGTAATGGGTAATTAATAATAAGTCCCTATAGATTGGTCATGGGTTGTAGCTGCGTTGGTGACCAGAGGGGAGGTAGTGACCTTTGTGTTAATAGGTGGTGAGGTAGAAGGGATAGATACCCCCAAGCTTGGTAAAGGGGTATTAATTGATGGGTTAGGTTTGACAAAGGAGAGGTTGTTAATACTAGTGTTGGGTACTCCAAATATAATTAGGGTATGATGGGTCAATGGTTTAGTTATCCCTAAGTTAGAGGAATCATTATTATGGATGGAAGGTGTGAGGGTAATTATTGGTTGGATAGACTAGTTCTTAGTCGTAGCATTAAAGGGGTTAGTATATAAAGATTCATGGGTGGTCAAAGGTTGGGCGGTGACCACAAAAATATGGATGCCCTTCATAAGGTCAGATGGTATCCCATCAAGAGGATCTTAAGGTGGAAATGAAACTAGGATATGGTGAGAATAGGTGTCAAGGTAGTGGTTAAGGGCCACTAGATTCTTGTCTAGAAAAGGGGTAAGATCCATGTCTCCTCAGTGAACTACCTAAGGGAATGTGGGGCTTCCCAATGGATGAGGTGAATATTCTCCCTTGAAGATGTACTCTATAGATGAGGAGGTAGAAGAGGTTAATTTAATAGATGGGTTTTATTCTACCAGGTCTCTTCGCTGCTTATGAGTGAGAACCATATTAAAAAAGGGGGAGAAAAAACAAGAATAATATCACCACTCAAATTAGAATATAATAAAATTATCAAGCTAATCAAGAAACACACTATGAAGTACTTTTAGCCTAGAGGTTAGTTTCATTCTCACTTTTGGCTTATTCCTTAGTTTACAAGAATGTGTGATAGAAGTTGGCTTGCAAATTAGGTACTATAGAAGTAGTATATGGTTGATTTCATGTTGTTTAGGTACTCAAAATAATCTATATTGGAATCAATAGTTGGCTTGGTATTAGGGTCTACCCCCTCACTTCATGATCATGTAGTGATAAGAGTATCAGGTGTTTATCCAATATATATATTGATATCCAGAGTTTATACTCAACTAGAGTGATAATTTGGTTCTCCCCTTGGTAATGACCTCCAAGTAAGATCATCGATAATGGGTAAGGTGACCACCAAGTGATGAAATCCATGTCAATCCTCATTTAAAATTATTTTGATGCTTGATTGATGTAAGTGGTCTAGATAGTGTGTGCAACAAAGGTGATGTTATGATAAGATTAATTTGATTTAATTCAATGTGAACTGATGTTAAAAGCAAAAAATGGATGTAATTTATTTTAATCCCAAAATAAATTTTAGTTTAAATTATGAGCATAGATAGAGAGGAAAGCATAAAAATGCAAATAGATCATGAGTAAAGACTCTAGGTCTCACTAGGTGTGCCAAAAATTTCAAGAGTAATTCTTAGTTTTAAGGATCTTAATAAATAAAAGAAACTCGATATGTGTATGGTTGAAAAACCTTTTTGTTTGTGCATACATTGATTCATTAGATTATGAGATCTCCTCTTTGTCTTGGGAGGATGACCTAAAGATACGAAAGCACTAAAGAAAACTTGTTTGTTACAAAGAGAATAAGGTGGATTGCCTAGCAAGAGCTAGATCCTAGAAGCGAGAGCTTCCTTGAGGGCTGTCAATCCACCTATTTTAAATAATTAAGATGATAAAACAAGAAATAAGATACTTGCATCAATAATAGAAGATCACTAAAATTGAATATAATAAAAGCTTATTTATAGAAGAGACTATAAATGATATAACTAGTGATAAACTGATTAGTACTAGTGTTAATGGGTTAGGGTATGGCTCAAAAAAAAAAAAGGAGCATATGAATAGATAAGGACATATAAAAGTGAATTTGGTTGGGTGTAAGATGTAAAATTAGCTTGCTATTTTTTGGTGCCATAGGTGACTATCATTGATCATGCAACTATCACTGATCAAGGGTGACTATCACTGGTCAGGTGACCATCACCAATTGAGGGTAACTTTCACCATTCAGGTAACCATCATCAGTTGCCTATAAATAAATCTAAAATTGAAACTAAGGTTTGGGTTTACTGATTAATGGGATCTAGAAAGTGGATTCTAGGAGAAGTTTAGGCTTGGAATAAAAACTTAGTAAAAGAATATAATAAAATGAATACTTGTTTCAATGGGAAATTAGTTGGTGGTTGGTTAATGTCAATTTGCTTATTAGTGGAATCTAGGTTGATTCTTAGAAGATAATGATACTTGGGATCTTAATGGAGGGTTATCAAAAAGTAGGCTCCCTATATGACAACTGATAGAACTTGATAATATAGATTGACCTACAGAAAGAGATTCTAGATACAAAGAACTCTTGGTAATAATTGTAGATGGCTTCACCTGCCAAGCCTCTCTCTCTTATAGACATAAGTAAGAGGTGGAAGTGGTTATCCAAATTGGACTTGAAGAAGGCTTATAAATATAAATCATCCATTCAAAGGGCTTACAGCTTGATTTATATTACCATATTTAGAAAAAAAGTGGTTGTGTGGATGCAGGTTGTATACTAAGTCTAGGCTATCCAACCTAACCATCACCAATTAGGGTGACCATTTTTTATCACCTTGACCACTATCGATTGAGGACCTAGGAGAAAGATAGTTTGAAATGGGTGAAAAGGTCAGTTAATCTAGAGAAGTGACTAACTTGACTCTAGATTAGGTATGTAGGTTAGGCTAGGTAGGTTTGTCAAATTTTTAGGTGTAGTCGACAAAGCTATAAGAGAAACCAAAGGTATTGAGATGATCAGGACCATGTGTGTGGTTTTCTAGTGTCTATAGTAATATTCTTTTAAAAATTAATTATATACTAAATACCAATGAGTCTTACAGTCCTGCCATTTTTAAAGAATAATTTATTCTTAGGCCTTCTTTCCCTATGTGAAATAATATTTAGATGGATAAGGTTAAAAATATAATTCAACCTTTAAATTAAAATATTAAAAATATCAACATATCTTCCCAAGAAGTCATATCCATTATTCATGTTTTAGTTATTCTACAAGCTCAAGGACATCAATTATCCTTAGAGTGTAAACTGTATCTTGTTTGGGATGAATCTAATGTATTACATGGTGATCCTATTGTGTAAAACATTTTATTTGAAAATTTAACTCCTAATTTCAAAATTCCTCTATTTTTATACATTTTATGGAAGTGGGGATACTTATCTACATCTTAAATATTTTTATGAAACCACATATGGTTATAATGGTAGTTTCATATTATTACAATAATTTGATAAGAGTTTAGAGGGTTGTGTAATTGATTGATTTCATTGTATCCATATTATATCCTTAAATATTTATAACTATAAAAATCACTATTGATATAATATATTCAAAATAAGGTACTTAGGGTCACTTATGAAAAATTAACTTCTTTACATTAGGAAAATATGAACATGTTTGTGACTACATTCTATGATTAAGATTGTTGTGCATCAATTAATATACCAACCAAAATATTTGGAAGTATAATATTTTTTATAGACATCCAATTTACCCATTAAAATATAGTTTATTTTATAAGGCTATAAAATCATTTATAGTTATTTTCTATGAGGCAATTGCATTAAAATAAAAAATAGTTCTTGTTTAAGTATAAAAAAATATGGATGGGAGCATTAAGTTACATAATTGAAATCCACACACAAAATTACAATAATAAAATGTTGATTAAAATATTCATAATCAAGTACATTTATTAAATTAAAATAAATATTCCAAAAATATATACACTAAATTACCCCATAATAAAAAGATGCATCTTAATGTCAGTCATATAGTCCATAAAATACAATACAATTTTAAACAAGTCAAAATGTTGCATAAAGGAAAGGAATCCATCCTTAAAGATACCAATAATATTTATTAATTTATATAAAGTAATCTGCAACCACTCAAATTTTATTTCAATGGGGTGATATTTTATTTCCATTATTAGATAAAAAGTTAATCAAATTGATCCATGAACATCTGGTAAACAAACACCATTTTCAGTTGTTGAAGACTCGTATGTTAGTTAGGTGTCATATATGATCCATTTTTGGATATATGTGTGTTTTAAGGATCATATAGGATCTATTTTTTATCATTATATTTATCATGAGTCATAAGGAGTGTATTTTGTACATATTGGTGTTTACCACCAAAAGTGATATTTTAAATATTTGAAATTATGAAGGACCCAGTGAGGGTTATAATAGGTGTTTTCAATTACTTTAAAAGATTAAAAATGAATAGGTAAGGTTCAATGGATCATCTGAGTATAATGGGATGTCAAAGAGATAGATAAGTTATTAGGTAGTCTAATAATGTCATATATAGTGACTACATGTAAGTGTCATGTCATGAGAAAAAGGTGGTGGAATAATTTTTGTTGTAACCAGCCAAAATATACATAGATATGGCATGTTAATATGACTTATAGCATGAGATAATATGATATTTTTTATGTAGGATAACTAACATAGAGGGATTCTAAGGCAAGAGAGAATAAATAAATACAAAAAGAATGTAAACTTTCCAAGAAGAATGACAAAGTCCATGACTGGACTACATATATAATTGTTGAATCATGTTAATAAATAAAAGTTATTGTGTGTGTTTACACTTACATTAAATCTATATATATATTGTTCTTATGTATATGTTTCCTTTAAAATACCTTAAGGCTATGAACATATCACACTTTGTTTTAGTTATAGGTCTTAGTAAGAGACTGTAGGTTATAGTCAAGAAAGGAAAGATATTTAATGGTATTTGAGGACTATTGGTGTCTATGTAACTAATATTTGATATGAAAAAAATTTATAAATTTTATATAACCCTTATTGGGATAAATATTATGTTAACAAGGTAAAGGAATCTGAATAAATAACACTCTTGGTCCTAATCCTATAGTAGTTTTGAGATAGTTAAGAGAAAAGACTATTTTAATATCTTTGGAGATGGTCAATACAAGTGAAAAAATGTAATATTATATTTAATTTATATATGCATCAATTAGTTAATTATTCAGTCATACAATATGTTCTATAATAAATAAAATTAATGAGTAAGTCATATTTCATGTACCAAGTTTAAGTGTGATAGTCAAGTAGTCATAGGGTTTGGAGTTTGTTGAATGATTATTATGGTAGATAATTTGGTTAATTAGTTAAAAGGTTGATAGAGTGTTTATTTTAATCATATAAAGTCATTTTTAAAACTATGCAATCATGAACATAAGATCATTGAGTCATGTCATCATGTTTCTACCTACAATCTTGGCATATACTCCTATTTTCAATAGTCATCAAGAGTAATGATCAAATGAAATATATGTAATATTTATGTGGACTCCTTGTCATTAAAATCTAGTAAATATTTTAAGGTGAACTTGATCAGGTCTAAGTGTTTGGAGATATTGATAACCTTTGAGTTGTAATAACCAAAATAAACCCTGAATACCTACATATACAAATAATATTTTCAAAATTTTATCAACTACTAATGCTCTCTATCTTATAGGAACCCATCAAGTCTCAATCTCTTTGAGTGCATACCTTAAGTGGTACACCAATAAAGTGGTGGGCAAACCATTGGTGCTTCATAGTATTGTTGTCAATTTTTTCACTTCTTATCTACACACTTGTCTCTTAAAAACCATATCGCTAAGATTGTTCTTCTCTATTGCACACTCCTCATTCATTTCCTACATTTTGTCCCCCTTTTCCTAGCCTTAATTCCTTTTCAACTATTTATAGTACTAGGTTGACTAGATCAACACTATACTATTTTAGGTAAAATTCATTTATGGTCTAGGTTGACTCTTGGCTGACCTAGATCGTGACCTAGTGAATTTTGGTCCATAATTATACTAATTCAACTGGGTCAACCCTATCAACTAAAACATTTATAAGGTATTAGGGTTAAATATACCTATATATAAAATATAATTTATCCATTATTTATAGAATATAAGAAGAAGCAAGAGATATTGTACATCTAATTATCCACCATTATACTTGAAGAGCAAACTTATGGTTTCATACTTTCTTTGGAGATATGAATCTTATCTTATCAAGAAGTCTTTTAGATGCATTGATAGGTTGTGTATCATAGATCTGATTTATCTTTATCATCCTCACATACCATAAAACCCTCTTGTGAATCCCCTTATCCAATGGAGAGATTGAGGATCGATGGGTTCATATTCAAAGGTAAGTATTCCTAACATTGTTCCTCCTTTGTAAGAGTAGATAGATATGCATTTGTACTTATCTTTGATGTAGTAGGATGGCATATACATTGACATGAGTATATGTCTCTTATTTATGATTACTTTTGTTTTGTATTACCCCCACTTTATGCCATAAGCTTTGTTGAGCACTAGATTAGATTTATTTACTTTACTTGTTATTAGTTTAGTAAATATGAAAACATATGACCTATTTAGGGTTATTGTGTGATTGTGTTTGACTCAAGGATTTAGAACCCTCCATATAATTGTTTTTAATAGTAGGATATCCCCTAGTTGGGCCTATTAGATCCACATATTGGTCATGTTCTCAATTATCTAATGTATCCCCAAATAGAAGTGTAAGTATGATCTATCTTTTCTAAATTAGGATTGACTTAGAGACATGATGCATTTCTAATTTCATACATTCTAGTGAACTCAAAGTGAATATAATCCTTACAAATTTTATTTAACATTTTTCATTATTTTATCATTTTATTTATTATTTTTCTATATTTATGATACTAGGTTGATAGTCATAGTATAGTTTCTAACTTATGTGCATAGGTTTAACACATACTTACTTCAAAATGATTCTATTATGTTTATGAAGGTTTTCATTATATATAGGCTACTAGGTCAAACATGTCAATAGAGTACATTTTTAAACTTCTAAACAGGTTACGTCAACTCTATCAACATAGTACACTTCTATACTTCTAAAAAAAAACTAGATTGACACTACTAATATAATATTCTTCATAGGTTTTAGCAAATAGGGAACTACAGAACCAGGTCAATCCAGTCCACACAATTGGTAAAATTTTTAAGTAAAAATTCAAGGTATTTCAATAGAAATCTTACTTCCCTTTACATCTTCCAACCCACCAAGTTTCCTTTCTCTCTTTCTCTATCATTTTTATTATTCATTACAATTCTATTTTTCATAGTTTTTAGTCTTTAAAACTGCCCTTATAAATCAAACTAGGTCAACCGTATCGACCTAGTTCTATATTCTTTCTTCTAACTGGAAGACTAGGTTGACACTATCAATGTTGTTATTAACAGACCCTTGCTTTAGTAGTATAATAGAGACACTATCGACTCTATTCTTTAATATATACACACTATCATCTGAAATAACATTATATTGTGTTTCAAAGTTGGAATTAACACTTATATGCTAGTAATTACTTCACACTTCTACTTTTAATTGCTCTCATGTTTATAATAGATCACATAGTCTAATTAGTTTTTTTTTAATATAACATTTAGTTACACTATATTTCTCTTTTTTATATACATTATCAAATCACATAATCTTAAAATGTGTTTAAACAACTATCTACCCATGTTTTACCTACTTGGATTTCATCACCAAAGGGGAAATTGACTTGGTTTTCTAGCCAAGTATAAACACATGGTTAATGGTATATATTGGCAAAGCACCTAACACCCTTATCATTTTAGTATGTGAAGTAAGTAGGTAGGCCCCAATACCAAGACAGTACCATTTCTAACACAAATCCTTTTTAGCCTAAATGTTTTTAAACCATCCATAGATTTATTTCTAGTTCCTTATTTACATCCAACTTCCTATCAAACTTAAAATCATACTCTAATAATCTAACAATATTTAGGATTACCACTAAGATTTTACTTTCTACATTGACTACTTGCTCTTTTCTCAATTATATGTTATATTGGAAAAACTTGTATTGGTCAACATTGGTACAAGATTTTATGATGTATGCCTAAATTATATCATCCTCATTATCCCAATTGATTATGTGTTTATTTTCATTTGTTACTTTCAAAAATTATCTAATTTTGATACACTATCATTCTATTCAACATAGTCTCTTATGGACTATTTGTCTCCCCTACTTGTAGTATTGATTCAACCCTATCGATATAGTATTTTTTCCTTTCCCTAAATATGTAATAATAGGTTGACCCTATCAACTCTTTATCCTTTTCTACCTATTTACTGTCTAGGTTATAAAACTAGGTTGACCTAATTGACTCTATATACGTATTTTCTCTTCAAATCTTATTTTTAGTACTTTGTCAACCTAGTTAACTCTATACTCCTATTTATCCCATTGTATTTATTTGCTTTTGCATCACTTTTTTCCTTGTCTAGTCTTTTTAATTCATCATGAACGTTGTATTTGATGACAAAACTAAGTTGATTTCAACAAATATGATGATTATTACTATCCCTCATAGGTTCTCCCCTAAGCAAATTATGGATCCTCTTCTAGATGAAAGTAATGTTCATATAGCCACTCACACAATAAACTATGAGACCCCTCCTCATTCCTCTTCACTTCTTAATCATCTCTTCTCACTTGAATATCAACTTGAATTAGATTATACACTTGAAATGATCTTCTTTATCTCTAAATTTCCTCAGCATTGAGGAATGGATATTACTATCATTTACCATCTCAGGATTAGTGGTCAAAGTGAAGAGATTCATTCACCTTCTCCTATGTTCTCACATGGATTTGGGGATCATATCTTCTTTTTTTCTTAGTATTTTCTTCTATTTTGACCCTTTCTCATACCATGACTTCTTTTTTTTTGACTTCCTCTACCTCCATGCCTAGTATATATACTAACATGGTAGGTTATACATATAGTACCCACTCTACTAAATTATTTCACTAGTTAAAACTTTGCTACCGATATTAGTCAGTATTTTAGTGCTTCCTCTTATCATCCCTTCACTAGTCCATCCTTTTCCATGCAAGTAATTTTTTTTGCTAGTGCCTCACATTCTAAAAACTCTTCTCAAACTACTACTGACACTCATAATGGTAACCAAGACACTACTTACATTTCAAATGCTTCAATTAATTCCAAAAATGTAACTCAAACACACCAATTCCTATTATAAATCCTTAATCAAATGAATAGTTTTCAAGTTAACCATATAAATCAACTGATCCAAATAAAAAACCACCTTATCCATCTTCAAACTAGCCCTCAGTAAATTCCATGGGGAATTCATAATCAAAATTTCTCTCCACATCCTCTTTTGGATTCCAATGGTAATCTTATCCTTCGAACTACTCTTTTCACCAAGATAATCAAGCATAATCAAAAGGAGCCTATTACATCTCAAATTGCTAATATCAATATAGGAGGTATAACCCCTACCATTTATTACATTGGGTTAACAGATCCTACTCTTCATCTAAAAATGTTTAGAAATATATATAAGATTGGGTCCAATTAAATACCTTTTCCTCTACCAAGATATTAACCAAAACTCTCATGGGTAATGCTTTATATTGGTAATGAACTTAAAACTCATTATATTACTAGTATGGAAGATTTAGTAAATGCTCTAGTCTAAGAGATCCAAACTAGTGATCTTCCTAAGAATACCTTAGCCCATATTGTTAATTATAAGAAACTTTAAATCAAAACTACCTAAGCTTTCATTAAATGATGGGAGAAATTATCAAACAAATGGGAACATAACATGGTTGATGATAACCTCTTCCATCTTTATACCAATGTTATTTTCCCCATGTTTCAATATCAGGTCTAGACTCTCTCTCTCTCCACATACCTTAGAGGATGTTATTGACCAAGTTAAACATAAATATGTCCTTATGTATCAATTCAAGCCATCCCAACCTTTTATGGGTACTTATTAATTACTTAAAAATAGGAATCATCATGATACCAAGGATGGTTTCATGGAATCTTATGATACCATTCACACTATTCAAGCTATTGTTCCTAACCAATATTTATAACCAACTCCCTCTTCTCAATAAATCACCAATCCTCATTTATCTTCACTTAATAACATTAATGTTCACAAACCTTTATCCTCAATATAATTACTAAAATGTCTACCCAGGCCTCTATGACAAGAACTTGATGCCATTCATCCTATGAAATTTTGGTATGATACTAATAAATCTAGTTGATTTCATGCTAGTTGGGGTCATTCTCATGAGACCTATAGGCAGCTTCATAATTTTGCTATGGATTTTCTTCTTGGTCCTAATTTTGATCATGATTCTATCATTCAAAAATGACAACAAGCCTATGACATTGCTTTCACATACCATGAAATAGATATTAAAACTCATGATTTTAATCAAGCTAATGCTCATTTGGACATATATAAATATCCTCTTTCAAATCACCAAGATAACCAAGACAATTCCACCACTTCTACCAATAATTTATAAAATGTTATTGACCCAAATCTTAAAGATAATATAGTTAATATGACTAATATGTGATGTATGGTTGATTTCATTGATCCTCAACCTATCTATACACCTCCATTATCTCACACATTTTGTGTTATCGAATATTCTTCTCCAACTCATCTAAATGAGTTGGGGCAAGATGACCTTATAAATTTTGATGAACCAATTCCAAATCCTCCTTTGGATAACACTTCCCATTCCATTGTTAACATCCCTCCATCTTCTTTACCTATCACCAATGATACTCAATCTTCTATCAACACATCTTTTAATAATTATCAAAACCATCCTACATCAATTGCTTCATCTTCTTAGCATAATCTACCAACTTGTCCTCTCACCAAACCTTATACCTATTATCAATATAAATTTTAATGTTCTTCAATGAATCCTTCTAAGGACCTGCTTCAACACTATGTACCTCTTCCTAGTCATCTTCTTATGGGTTATGATGAGTGGCATCCTATCATGGAACTTACTAATCTCCCATCCCAAATACCATTTCTTGAGATTATGAGGACCTATCCACATCATCATAATTATCCTATGAAACTTATTTTTTAAATGAACCTCCCTCATCCTCCTATAGAAGGAAGTGAATCAACCTTATCTAGATCTAAAGATAAAATATTGTAACAATGTGAAGAGATATCTGTACATATTGATGAAATAATGAAAACTTTTCTTTCCCTTAAATTCCACACCACTTCCATGTTTCTCGATGATATTTTTATTTGTGAAGATTATCCTCATCTATTAATTAGTGTCCAAATTGGTGATCTCCAAGTTAATCATGCATTTATTGATGAGGGTTCTAGAACTTATGTTGACTCTCAATTTTATCAAAATATTCAGATATTCTGAATCTCAAATCCACATGCAACACATGTCAAGGATATGATAGAATTTAAATACCTCCTTTAAGTTATGTGTGGTTTCCCATTACCATCCCACCTATCAACATTCATGTGAAGGTAGTTATATTTAAAATTCTTATATCTTATAACATCCATCTTGGTAGGCCATAAAATCATCATATGAGAGAAGTTGCTTCTTCCACTTTTTAGTGCATTAATTTCCCTCAGAATAGATCCATCTATAAGATTTAGGGTGACACTAACCCTTGGAATTTCAAATAATTCCAATACCATGGTGTTAAATATTCCTACCCTTGAACCATTTATAAGTGTTTCATTTTGTGAGTCTTAATGATTTAACTTTCCTATCAATTCCACTCAAGGTTATAATGGTCATCCAAAACTCATTGGGAATATTCCACTTAAGCTCTTAGATTTTGATGATGATGATCCTAATGAGATCAACCTCAGGATTAAAAATATTAATATCTCACCTCATCTCATATATCAGATTCCCACTTCTTTACAACTTCATTATGGTCAACCACCTTGTGATGACATTCCCATTATCTTAATTGAGATTGAGCATTACATTTATCACATCACATCAGATGAAAATGTCATCCCTACCTGTATAATTTATCTTGATACACCTAATTATGATGATGGTTATACCTTTGATGATCTATTATTAGGTGATCTTGTTCAAGCCTATGATGTTAAGATCATCTATTATCATTCCACTTTGCTTTAGTCTTTTAGTATATCTTCACATGTTTCATCATATATCATTCATAATTTTAGCATTTTTCCTCTTTATCACATTTTTAAATATGGTACAAAATCCTCCATTTTATGGATAACCTCATAAGAGTATGCTTATGGATCATGTTATGACTACACCCTATCACTTTGCTAGGTACCATTACCCTTATAACCTATTTATCCTTATTATGCATGAAAATATGTTTCAACCTTTAGTAGACCCAACCCCTCCCTCAGTAGAGTCCAATTTAGATCCCATTCCTACACCCATTTTAGTTGAGTCTATTCCAACTTCTGATCCTATAACTCATCAAGTCAAGCCTTTCCCTATCTCTCCACTAGCACCACCTACTATTGGTGGTGGTTTTCTACCTTTACTATGCCTAGCATTTTTGCCCACTAAATGGGTTGATTAGCTTCACCAAGCTTATGCCACTTATGTTACACCTCTTCCTACGATTTAACCTACCAAGACTACTGATAGGTGTATCATTGATTCCATATCATATATAACCATTCATCCCTACATTGTTACAAGTTACAAAATATATTAACATATTACATCCTACTAACCCTCAATCCTCATATAAGGTTATACCTTACTTGAATATACTTCCTAAGTATATTCTTATGTATGGAGAGGTATATTTATTATGGTACCAATATGGCACCCATCACATTGATCATTTCCATATCCTTCAGAAACATCTTAAAGATCACCTTTTAACCATCCTTGCACCTTCTATTGCTTTTCCCATAGGTCATTCCCATAACAAGGCTCCCCTTTCTTCCCCATGGTTCCACCTCCTATGGTTCCATCTTTTCTTGTGGTCCCTTCTTCACCTCTTGTTCCTCCACCCATGAATACTTCACCCATGGATCTTCCCTCACTTGTGGATCCTTATCCACCTATGTGTCCCTCACCTATAGATCCTTCCCAACTGATGATCCCTTAGTCTCCTATAAAAACCATTCCCATGCATTTTCTTGAGCATCCCTTACATGATATTCATCCTCAACATGATCCATCAAGCATTCCTACCTTTTATAATGAGGAGATTAAACATGAAGTATTTTCCCAATTTTCACTGAAGATAGATTAGACACTAGTTACAATTCACATTTAACTTCATAGAGACTTATCAGATGTTCTTGATAATGTGTGTGGGAAAATATATTAGTACTTATGAGCACATGCATGATGTTATTACATTTTCATTTGGATTGGATGTGTCCTCCAAATTTATCTTTATCTATTTTTTATATCATTTAGCATTGTGTCAAATTCTTATTTATCTTGCATGGTGACTTTAATTTTGTACTTTATATTTCTTATAAAATCATTTATGTTTACTTATGGATTTTTTAGTTATCATTTCTTTCTTTTTATTTGTGATTTTATTTCTTAAAACACACTTGTTTCCTTTTCATAATTATTTTCTATCTTATATCTATAATCATGGATAATTATTATTATGACTTGGTTATGCAAATCTTGTTCCCTTTAGTCATTCCATCTCTACCAAGTGATCATTTGGAAAACAATTCACCTCATTATAGTATCCTTTTATCAGTCCACTTTGGATCTCCTTTCTTACCCTTTATTCTCATTTGTAAACTAAGAATTTACATGGTTGAGACTTAAGATAACATGTTGGTTCATTATAGCCTAAGTGTCCTAGTTAGTCTTATTTTTGGTTATTTAGCTTCCTTTAACAAAAGCCTAAAGATAATTAGTTTTTATCACTCTATCTCTCATGACTAGTCATTCCAAATCTTTATGGACAAGGAATTTCAAAAAATAAGGCACACAAATATTCAAAAGATAAATCATTTAACAAAAGGCAATGATCTAAAATGCAAAACATAAAAAAATCTCAAAGGTTAAATAAAACTAAAAGTATGAGATTCTAATCACATCTCCTTCATATAATTCAAGCTCAAACTCTAAAATTGGCCTCATAATAGAGCCTAGGTCTATTGGGGTGAAATAGGCTAGTAGATTAGGAAAGGAGAATACATTTTTTTTAGTGCTACCTACTTTCTCATGCAAGTACCCAATATTTGTAGTATATTGAAGGATATGTAAGGGTTCTTTAAGAATGGGGAACATGTCATGGGAAGGTAGGTCCATTTTACTCTTCTTAGACCAATCTACCTTCATGAGTTGATCTTAGTCACACACTTATTTTCCTACATAGATTTATGTCTATAGTAAAAAAATTTCCTTTGTACATTAATGGTCACTTGCCCCTTAGTGTATTCTCCTATCCTTATTATTCCTTGTGTCTCCTAATGTATTCTCATAAGATGCCTAAGTTATTATTTTTACATTCCCTTTTTCACTCCCTACAATCATAATATTTTCTCTTGAAAAATATTTTTTTGTTCATTGATCACTCCCTTCGGGATTCCATTTGTGAGTTACATTAAAAGACCATATACCCAAAACATATATATATATATACCCAAAACATATGTATATACCCAAAACATATATAAATATACCTAAAACATATATATATATATACCCAAACGAAAATAAATATACCCAAAACATATATATATATATCATTTTGATAGTTAGATGGTCATTTTTTATACAAAGTACAAAAATACATCATTTTAGCTCTAATGTTGGGCTCTATCTTGTCTATCTAGTGGTCTAGCCATGATGTCCATAGATGCCTCTGATATCCCCCTATTAATATTAGATATAAAGAGGCTATCCAAGATCTCAAACCTATCACTTGTCCTTATAGGTTGTCCACTTGGGCTTGTACTTATTCTATCTAAGTCATGTTAGCCATATGCATGGCTCTTTCTTATGCCAAGGCCTAACATTCATATTCCTCTCCTAATACCATCCCTACTAGTGGTTATCACTCATATTTATGAACCTATACTCACCTCATATCCTTTCTGATAGTCTAGACCAGCTTGCCTAAGCTAGGGTAGATAGTATCATAACATTATCTAGTGTAGTAGGGTTGTATGACATTAGTGCCTTATCTAGGATCTCATGGAGAATTTACATCACCAAGGATCCCCTTATGGTTTCCTCCTCCATAGGACCTAAAAAATTCAAACTAAATAAATATTAGATCATAAATATATCTCAAAATATATTTATCTATAATCTATCTAAAAAAACACTTAAACACATTTCAATCATTTATTACTTTTTTGTGTGTCACCTATCACCATCTCCCCATTTGTGTGACTATCGATAATGGTATCTCCATTGAATCATAATTTGAGTAACATATATTTAGGACACTACCCAACCAATTTGAACCTTGGGGTTACCACCCATGCCCATATCAAGCTATTCCTAAGTGGTACCTCTATCGATAATTTCTATCCTAGGCCACCTAATGGGTCATTAAGGAAGACCACTCTCTATGTTCTTTCTTATTTTCTATGTCTTTATCAGTGGTATGACCAAGGTGGTCACTACTTTTCCTACTATGGTTTTATTTTTGGTATATTTATCACTCCTACATTCACATCTATCTCATCTCTATCTGTTAGCCATCATGTTTTACTTGTCCATGGTCTCTCATGCCACAGTCTAATTTTTGGTCTAGTAACTAGTGGTCCCATTCCTCTCCCACTTGAATATCTCACATGTATAGCATAAACCATGGGAACCAATATTAGATATACTATGTAAATAAGTCCCAACTATCTTGATACATATGCCAATAGATGTAGCTTTATTGACTAGGTGTAGTGGCCTATAATTTGTGCTCATGCCAATACTAGTGCCACTATCTTCCAACTCAACCATACTATCATGATTTGTCCAAATTACTACCACATGATATCTTCTTACATAAATACATATAACATTAACACATGGGACCTATCTCTTACTACATGATCTTGTCACCATCTTTTCATCTCAGGTAACTGATCATCGACCACATAGGGAAACATAGTTTTTTCGTAAATTGGTAACTTCTCATATATCTAATAACTTAATAAAATCACCATCCCATTGGTATTATGACCTATAGACAACATCCCATTAATTTATGTATGATATGGACCTAGATGAAATAGCCTATATCATATAGTACCCCCTTCTCTAAAATAAACTAACATAAGGATATCACATATAGTGGTACATTTTTGTCTAACTTGTGACATAGTACTTGTGATATCATAATACCTATCACCACCTTCCAGATATCTATAATATGATCTATATAGATGTTAAAGAGACTAAACCTAAGCCCAAGATATATCTTATATGAGCCCATGACCGATAAGGTTAAGGATCGCCTCTCATCCTATCTATCTAGTATGCCTCTGATCATTAATGTACCTCCTATTATAATTCTAATAATAACATGGAAATCCTCTAGGGTGATACCCACCTTGATGGTATCCCTACCCACCACTAATCTAAACTTATTAATCAGTCATTCTTAGGATACTAGGAACATGACTACTAGATCATTACTTAATAATACTAGACACATATCCATAATACCTCCTAAACCTAATAGGATCAATCTAAATAAGTACTCCAATATCAATCACTCTAATAGGTATGGAAGACATGTTGCATTCACCAATCACCAAAATCTTGGACCTCTTATAACCATATAACAATAAAATATGTATTAGACCTCCATGTCACTTACAATTAAATACATTATTTTCAAATTTTCAAAAAAACAAACCTAATCTTCCTCATTTTATCCATTTTTGACCAATTTGACATTTTTTGCCTATTTGCCCATTTCAGTACTCTATCAATCATTTTGGGCCTTTCTAATACTATTTCAGCCTATTTCACTCATTTTTTTACTATTTCGTCCACTTAGTCAAACACTAAGTTGACCAAATTATCCTCATTTTGACCATGTTGACTTAAAAAACTAAGTTGACCCTTTCATATTTCCCCTATTAGTACTAAGTCATCAAAGTGGATTAACTTACTAAGTCAATAATGATGTACCAAGTCATAAGTTTACCAAAATCAACTAAGTCAACACACACCTACTAAGTCAGTAGTGTGGAATCAAAAATTTTACCCAACTAGGTCAGCTTTGTTGGTTTATACTACGACTCATTTATCTACATGAAATAAATTCTTTTGACAGTTACTACTCTGATTCCTTTCAAACCATTTCTCTTTTTGGCCTCTAGTACCCTTAGCAATTATATAAGATTCATTTTGGTTTCTATAAATGGTCTATTTTAAATAAAATTATAAACACTTAATTTTTAATAAAATATTTAAAAATAAGTTTTAAATTCATAGTTGCCTACTTTTCTTACACCTGCTGTGACTATTGGCTATCCCTTTGATCTCAGTTAATGTTTCCTCACCATATTATATCTATTACCTTTTCTTTAGTCTTTCCATTCTTATGTTGAAATTTATATGCATCAAATATTTTATTAGTTGGTCATATAGTATGTTCTATAATAAAGAAACTTAATGAATAAGTCACAGTCCATATACCTTGTTTGATTCTGATAGTCAAGTAGTCCTAGGGTTTGGAGTTTATTGAATGATTATTATGAAATATTATTTATGTGATTGACTTAAAATGTTTCTAGAGATTTTATTTTGATCATACATAGTCATTTAGAAAATTGAATATTCATGAGCATAAGATCATGCAGACACGTCATCATGTTTCCACATATAGTCTCAAAATAAACCCATGTTTTTAATAGTCATCAAGAGTAATGAGAAAATGGAATAGATGTAATATTTATGTATAATCCTTGTAATTTATATCTATTAAATATTTCATTTTTTTTGGTCTCTCCAAGATCTATCTTTCTCTCAAAATAAGTCAAATAATAAGCAAAAGACTTCCTTTTCACCTTATTTAAACTTACTTTTCACATTTTTTTTATCTTATAAATATTTACCATTAGATTCCTTATTTTTATTATATATTTATTTTCACTAACCCATTTTTTAAACTGTAAGAAGTTCTATAATCATGATGCCATAGAGAATATTTCCACTACTATATGCCTATATTCTTAAAACAATTATTTTTCACCATTTTTTGCACTAATCTCTATAGGTCCACCTAATGTTCTTCACATTTAGATGCCTTCAATTATATTTCAATATCTTTATTTATCTAAAATAATAAGGTAGTAAATGTATGTGTTTTTCAATTCCATCCTTTCATTTATCTTATTTTATCCTTATTGTATTTTACTTAGCACTAGCATTATGTGTTATCATGTTTTATTCCTGAAGCACCATCCCATGTTACACTTACATGACATGTGATGAGCATCTAGTGGGGAATATGTATAGACATAATATTTTCAAAAATTTATCAAATATTTATGCTTTTTATATTTCAATAACCCATCAAGTCTCAATCTCTTTAAGTACATTCCTTAAGGGGTACACTAAGAAAATATTGGGTAGACCAATAGTAATTCACAAGATTACTGTCCCTTTTACCACTTGTTATTTGCACACTTTTCTCTTCAAAACCATATCCCTAATCTTGTTCTTATTTATTGCACACTCCTCAGTCATTTCATACCTTTTATGCCCTTTTTCCTAGACATTATCCCCTTTCAACTATTTATAGTATTAGGTTAATTGGGTTGACCTTGTACTTTTTAGGTAAAATTTAATTAAGGTCTAGGTTAGCCCTTGGATGACCTATTCCACAATTATACTTGAGGAGAAAGCTTAGGGTTTCATACTTTCTTTGGAGATATGGATCTTATCTTATGGAGAAGTCTTTTAGATAAATTGATAGGTTGTGAAGGATAGAGCTGATTTATTCTTGTCATCCTTATATACCATAATAACCTCTTGTGAAGTACCTTGTCTAAGTGAGAGACTAAGGTTCATTGGATTAATCTTCAAAGGTAAGTATTCATTACTTTTTTACTCATTTTTAAAAGTAGATAAATATTAATTTTTACTTCTCTTCCATGTATTATGATTTTGTATATATTGACATGAGTATATGTCTCTTATGCATGCTTACTTTTGTTGTTTATTAACCCCACTTTGTGACACAAATTTTTTAAAGCACTAGATTATATTTATTTACTTTACATGTTAATATTTTAGTGAATATGAAAAAATAGGACCTGATTAGGGTAATTTCATGATTGTGCTTGACTAAAGGCTTTAGAACCCTCACTAGCATTGTCTATTATGGTAAGAGATCCCCTAATTGGGTCTAGTAAATCCACATATTTTTCATGTTCCCTATTATATAATATATCCCCAATAATAAGTGTAAGTATGATATATCTACTCTAAGTTAGGATTGATTTATAGACATAATGAATTTTTTATTACATACAAACTCTATCTTTGAAACCATAATTTTTTAGTTTAGTGTTTTCTAACAATTTAAAGATGATATCATAGAAAATAATGGTTTAAAATGTTTATTCAACCATGTATATACTCTAAACAAATATAAGGAACATTTACATTTTTATCAAATTCAAATAATTCCATTTTCTTGCCTCTCATTGTATATAGGCCTACATAATAGCCTAGCTAGTCTTTTATAAAAAACCCCAATAAATTTGGTTTAAAATGTGGAAAAATGACCAAACATTGTAAACATATGTATTTTTATATTGGAAAGAGGATTTAATAGGTTTTGACCTATTAAAACATGGTTTTGTATGAATTTGAAGTGTGAGCAAGTATAAGAAGGGATATAAGGCCTAATTGGTAAGGTGATTACAAGAGAAAGAGTATATTCATAAAGTGTTAAGTAGTGAAACTTCTTGGGAGTAGAAAGAAGATAGAGGGTGAAAAAATATGGGAATATATCTTCTATAATACATAAAAAAATGTTCTAACTAAGGATATTAGTGTAAAAAAAGGCTACGAAGAAGTAATATCACTAATGAGTTTGAGGTGGTAAGTGATTTTTGGAAGGTGAATGAGAGGTTAAAAGGAACTGAGGCAATTATTTTATTCCTAGAAGAGGTCCTCCCTGATATAAGGTTTTACTCATGAGATCCAAAATAATGTTTGATGTTTTGAGCCTTGAGGAGCTATTAACTAGTGTGAAGCTAGTGAGTGATTGAATGACAAGAGATGGCAAAATGAAAGAATTGAGATGAATGGATAAGTTTGTGGATTATGAAATTTCTAATGATAATAATAAATTACTCAAATGGGTTTGTAAATAGGTTCATTAAATAAGATGTTATCAAATCCTAGTGAAAGTTGAAAGACTATTGATGAAGCTTGAAGCTTAAGGATAAAGTAAAGCAATTGTAGTTGATATCAATCCAACATAAGATCTAGGGATGGTGAAATTATTATTTTATAATAAACCTCTACATCATTTTTTATAAAATCAAGGTTATCTCTTGCCTTAATTCTATTTTGATTTATTAAAGATTTTTTATTTGAGATAGACAAAGAATGTTGTGAAGATTGTATAAAGTGAAATTGTAGAGGTATTGTGAGAAGAGAGTGGTACAAGTATGAACTATTGAGGTTAGTATAGATAAATTGAATATTGGTGAAGGAATAAGCTAAATACCCTAAGTCCAATGTGAAGGACTTGAGACTATTCAAGAGACATATATAAAAGATAGAGTGGAAAGAGAATTGAAGATAAAGAGAGAGAAAATGAAGACTCTAAGTGAGAGTCAAGAGAGATAAGAGAAGTCCTAGACAAAGCACTAGAGAAAGATAATAATATCCAATAGAGATATAAGAGGCAAGTAGGCTATCTTACTAAGAGATAAGTCTAAGTAAGGCCTAGAAAGTGAAATAAAAGAGAGAAGATGTATATAAAATAAGTGAAATATATGAAAAGATGGTTGGGGTAAAGATTTAAGAAGATAGAGCTCATGGTGAAGCTCATGAAGGAGAACTAAAGCCAATTCTTTGGTTGAAATTTTATAAATATAGTGAAGTGGTCAATAGAGCTACTTATGAGAGAGAAAAGACATAAGATGAATGCAATGAGGAAATAAAAGAACAAAGAGAAAATGACCCATAGTGGTATGAAGGATGCATATTTTCCAATAGAGAAACATGAAAGAGAAGTTGATAAAATATTTCTGTCAAGATAACATGGAGAAATAAGTGTGAAAAGAAGAATTTAAGGAAGAGGATAATAAAAAGAGGAAATTGTCCAAGAAAGAGGAATTCATAGAGAATTTTTAGTCTCTTGTTTAATATTCTAACATTGCATTTATGTGTGTGTATGTAGGTGTAAAGCAAAGTTTGATGAAGGTCAAAAATGAGACCTTAAATCTTGTGAGAAATTTGTCAAGTAAATAACCCATACATATTAATGAAGATGATAAGGGAAGAGGATAGGTTGTTAAATACAACATGATTAAGATTGAAGAATCTTAGCATGTTAAATATGAGATGGAAGAAGAGTTCCATGATGGTTTAATAAGCATTATAGCTAAAGTAAGAGAGGAATAACATAGGGAAGAAATTAACAAAAATGATAAAGATATGAGAGAGGAAATAAGCATGCAATAGTCCTTTAATTAGGTAAGTTAATTATTAGGACTTGAATTTGATTATGCATATGAGAAGAAATATGGAAATATATAGGTTGGAAAAGTGAAGAGAAAAGTAAATTCTTTCCAAATAGTACAAGACATGGATATGTAGTGCCTAAGTATCTTAAGACATTGATTAAAGAGGTGGAAAAGGTAAACCTAAAGAAAGAGGCCATTTAAGACAAGAATTTACGTGAAAGACAAGAAAAAATGAGGAAATAAATAAAGATTAGGTTACATTGAGTTAAAAGGATAGGTTAACAAACAAAGAAGCATGAATAAGATGAGACAAGAAGCAAATATTAGTCCAATAATATACAAGACATAAAATGGGTAATGAATATCATAGAAAGGGAACAAAGAAGATAGTATTGTAGGTACACTCCAAGAGAGCATGGGGGAAGAAGACAATTGCAAAGTCAAGAAGCAAGAAGACATGGTGGAAGAAAATAAAGACCAAGGGGTGAAGATGCAACTAAGTATATAAATGAGGAATCAAGATGAAGAGTGTGAAGAGAAAATAAGAAAATTTAAAGGTAAGAAGGCTATTTATGATAAGTATGATGATGAACTCTTTGAATCAATGAATGAGATCGTGTAAAGAGACTACAAAGCATAGAAAATAATGTAAATAAGCACAACTGGGAGGCAAGGTGAGAGTTAAAATTAAAATAGAGTTTAATTAGTGATGTAAAATGAAAAATAAATGGATGTATATGTTGATATAGAATAAAATTTGGAAAAAGAGGAAGGACAACATAGTCCTAAATTTTATGAAGATCATACAAAGATAGATGATCTCACATTGAAAAAGGAATTGAAGATGTTGGAAATTTTATTTAGTCCATTAAAATGGTTGTATGTAGGTGAATATTAGAATGAAAATCTCATGAATGATCCCAATTAATAGTCAAATGATAAATACATGGATATGGAGACAAATTCATCTAAGATAATACTCAAACCAAACATACTAGTTCAAGGAGTTAGTGAAGAGGCTATTTTTTCTTATGACACTCATAAAATTCACATGGAGGATAATATTTGTACAAATGAAGCTAAATTGAAAGATAAAGAAGTTTATTAGAACCATGACTTGATTGTAAATGAAATAGATGGATGTTTGCAGTAGATAAAGAATTAAGGAGAAGAAAGTGAAAGAATAAAGTAAAGAATAGAATAATTAAGACTAAGAAAGATAGAAATGAGAGAGATGGACTTGAGAAAAGTAAAGAGGAAGGGAGAAAATAAAGATAAATTAAGATAAATTTCAAGAAGAGAAAGATTAATTTTACTTTTTAATTAAATTTTATCCCTCTTTGGGAGTATGATGTAGGATCATCTAATAAACAAACACCATTTTCAATTGTTGAATATTCATATGTTATTTAGGTGTCATAGATGATCCATTTTGGGATATAGGTGTGTGTGAAGGATAATATAGGGTATAATTATTTTATTTAGAGTCACCATGAGTCATATGGAGTGTGTTTTGTATGTATTTATTCTTCCCACCAAAAGTAATATTTTGAATATTCAAAATTGTGAAGGAACTAATGAGGGTTCTAAATGGTGTTTTCATGTAGTGTAAAGATGTCAAATGAATAGGTAACATCCAAAGGGTCATAAGAGTCTAATATGATTTCAAAGACATATATAAGTTTTTGAGGTAGTTTTAGAATGTCATATGTAGTGACTACATGTATGTGTCATGTCATGAGAAAAAGGTAGTGGAAGAGTTTTGGTTGTAACCACCCAAAACCAACATAGATATGGCATGAGAGTAGAAGTTGTATCAAGAGAGAAGATTATAGTTATTACAGAGGAAGAAGAAAGGATAGAGATTATAAGGTGAGAGAAGAAACATAGATAAGAAGAATGTAAACTCACCAATAAGAATGAAAGAATCCATGAATGGACTACATAAATAATTGTTGATGGATCATGTTAATAAATAAAATTTTTTGTGTGTGTTTACTCTTCCATAAAATTTATATGTATTTTTCTTTATTATATGTTTTGTTGAAATTCCCTTGATTATTTGAACATACTAGTCTTTGTGTTGGTTAGAAATATGAGTAATAAACTATAGGTTACAATCAACAAAAGGCAAGAAATTTTATGCTATTTGAGGATTATTGGTGTTTATGTAACTACTATGTGATATGAAATAAATTTTTTTAACCTTATAAAATTATTAATAAAATCAATATTATGTTAATAAGGTAAATGAATCTAAATAAAGAGAATTTTGAGTCTTAATCTTGTAGTAGTTCTAAGATAGTCAAGAGAAAAGACTATTTTAATAGCTTTTGAAGATGTTCAATGAAATTATAGATGTGGTAAGCTTATATTAAAATTTAGATGCATAAAATACTTCACTATTTGGTCATACAATATGCTCTAAAATAAATAAACTCCATGAAGTCATAGTCCATATACCCTATTTGATTGTGATAGTCAAGTAGTCCTAGGGTTTAGATTTTGTTGAATGATTATTATGGTATATCATTTGTGTGAAAGAGGTAAAAGGTTTCTAGAGAGTTTATTTTTATTATAAATATTCCCTTGAAAACTTTAATAGTCATGAGCATAAGATCATGCAGTCATGTCATCATGTTTCCATGTATAGTCTTAGAATAAACCCATGTTTTCAATAGTCATCAAGAGTAATGAGCAAATGGAATAGATGTAATATTTATGTGTAATCCTTGTCACTTGTATATATTAAATATTTAAATGTTAAATTTATTATGTCTAGGTTTTTGGATAGGTTGATAACATTTTGAGTTGTAATAGCTAGAAGAAACCCTGAATAACTCTATCTTTGAAACTAGAATTTTGTACTTTAGTGTTTTCCAACTATTTAGAGATGATACCAAGGATAAATAATGGCTTATAAGGTTTAGGAAATATATAAAAATCCATAAAAAAATCCTATGAACATTTTAAATTCTATCAAATGGAAATAATTCCATTTTCTTACCTCTCGTCATGTATAGGCCTACACATTAGCTTGACTAGGGTTTTGCAATAAAAACCACAAAAACCTTGGTTATAACCACGGAAAGATGACCAAAATTTGTAAACATACATATTTTTAAATAAGGAAGAGGATTCAAGAGTTTTAAACCTGGTATAGTGTGGTCTAGTATGAATTTGAATTCTAAGCAAGTGCAAGAAGGGCTAGATGGCCTAATTGGCAAAGTGGTTACAAGAGAAAGAGTATCTTCATAAAGAGTTAGGTAATTAATTTTTTTGAAAACTAGTAATAAGATAGAGGGTGAAAAAATATGGGCTTATATATTATGGAGGAATTAAATAATGTTCTAACTAAGGATATTAGTTTAAAATAAGGCTGCAAAGAAGTAGTCTCACCAAAGAGTTTGAGGTGGTAAGTGAATGTTAGAGAGTGATTGAGAGGTTATAAGGGTTTTAGCAAAGTATGTTATGCCCAAAATAGGATATCCATGATATAATGTTGTACTCATAAGATCTAAAATAATATTTGATGTTTTGAGCCTTGAGGAACTATTAACTAGTGTGAAGATAGTGAGTGAGTGAATGAGAGGAGATGTTAACTAGTGTGAAGTATGTTAAGACGTTGAGTTAGGTAATTAAATTTTTTGAAAACTAGTAAGAAGATAAAGGGTGATAAAATATGGGCTTAGATATTATGGAGGAATTAAATAATGTTCTAACTAAGGATATTAGTGTAAAATAAGGCTACAAAGAAGTAGTCTCACCAATGAGTTTGAGGTGGTAAGTGAATGTTAGAGAGTTATTGAGAGTTTATAAGGGTTTTAGGAAAGTTATTTATGCCAAAAATAGGATATCCATGATATAATTTTGTACTCATAAGATCTAAAATAATATTTGATGTTTTGAGCCTTGAGGAGCTATTAACTAGTGTGAAGATAGTGAGTGAGTGAATGAGAGGAGATGTTAAAATTAAGGAATTAATATGAGTGCATAATTTTAAGGCTTATGGAAGGTCTAATGACAATATTAAATGACTCAAATTTCTCTGTGAACATGGTAATTGAAGAGGATGTTATCAAACCTAGTGAAAGTTAAAAGACTATTAATGAAGCTTGAAGATTAAGGACAAAGAAAAGAATTTGTATTTGAGACAAATCCAAGATCATATCTAGGGATAGTTTAATTATTATTTTCTCATAAGCCTCTACACAACAAACTCTACACCAATTACTATTATTCTCCTCAACGATTGGAAAATATTTAAGTCCAACCATTTTATAATATTCATGAAACCAATGGATACAATTATAATGATTGTTATGCATTATAAGGTAAATTTAAAAAAATAAAAATAAATGAATTATCTACTTTCAAAAAACTAACAACAAGTCACAATGGTCTTCATATTTTTCTTCAAACTCTCCAAATGTTAAACTTAAGATTTCTCATAAATATCTAGTATAGTATGTACAATGGTTTCAATGGATTATATTAATGACAAATATATAACAAAATATACCATTTATGATCCGAAAATTCATGATATAATTAACTAAAAAATATTTACACAAAGGTTTTCTCGTTCACAATTTTTTACAATGGCAACTAAGTTTACTACAAAAGTATGGATTCATAAAATACAACAATCATAGATTAAACATAATTAAAAGCATGTGTATATTGAGTTAGTTGTTACAAGTAGAATAAAATAATAATAAATATACTAATATGCATTATTTTTACAATCATGTTAACAAATTTTTAAAGTTTTAAATGTTAACATTGGAAAGAAAATATTTATTGAACTAGTCCTAAATCTATCAATTCATATCTATAACATAATCTAAGTATACACATAAAATAGATTCTCTCTCTCTCTCTCTCTCTCTCTCTCTCTCTCTCTCTCTCTCTCTCTCTCTCTCTCTCTCTCTCTCTCTCTCTCTCTCTCTCTCTCTCTCTCTCTCTCTCTCTCTCTCTCTCTCTCTCAGAGATACCTAGAGATATAATGTGAAGAGAAGAGAGTGGAATAATATTAAGGGATTGAGACAAGAATATGGCCACAAGAGATTGAGAAAATATGAAGATAATAAAAGAGAGATTGATGACTTGAAGACAATATTTTTATTTTCATAAGATTTGGAGGTACAAAGACAAGTATTTAGTTGGATTTATTAAAATATTTAAATGGCCTCTCAAATACATCATGAAGAAGAAGAAAAGACAAATATAAGTGTGACAAGTGAGGAGATAATTGAGAGAGTTGAGAAAGTAGCCTAAGATGAAGGAAACGGGGGAAATCAAGCCTCATATTTTCCACTATAATAATGATTTGAAACCTATGATTATAGGTTTAAGAGATTATTAGAAGAATGAGATAGTTGTGCCAATGCATAGGCTCAAGTAACAAGATGCAGAACCATATGACCAAGTAGTGTTCAAGAGGCACCAATAAGAAGAAGAGGATTTAGATAAAGTATTTATGATTAAAGAAGAACAAGCAGGTCAACCCTCTATGAGGCAAGGTGATATGAAGAATGAAGAGATACTGAGTCAAGAGGATACAAGTGAAGAAAAAGGAGTATTGGGGAAACAACATAAGGAAAGGTATGAGGATTATTCAAGTTTATATGAATATTTAAATAGATAATATGGATTTCATCCTCATAAAATGTATAGATAAATGTTTAAGGAAGTAACCAATATAAATATAGACTCATGACATGAAACAATGGTGTCCAAGATAATATAATAAATGAAGGTAACAAGGATTCAAGAACATGAAGGCACTCTACATGAAGAAGTTATAATTATTGAGGATGAAGAACATGTGATAAATGAGGGAGAAACCATATAAGGAAAAGATCTTAGTGCATTTATGGTTGATGTAAAGAAGATTGATGAAACATATAGGGCACATGAAGGTGATTGGGAGTAGAGGAACAAACAAGCAAAGAGGAGAGTTGGAGAATGCATCAAGGGCATGACAAGGAACATGATTTTACTAATGATTTTTTGATACATGTAGGTACAACATGGAGAAAGATAACAAGATGAAATAAATGATATAAGTGTGGCTCAATAGATCATGCTCATATAAAAGAGATATTAGTTACATTAGCACTTAAGATATAATGAAGTGTATAATCCTTAAGTAGGAATTGATATTTGGAGGCCCAATAAATATCAAATGTGAGTAAGAGAGTAACTATGAAACATAAAAAGAATGATTATTTATAAATTTTAGGGAAATTTTTCTTTGCCCCTTGGTAGCATGTTGTAGGAGCATATTTATGGTAATGATTTTGGCGTTGTTTAAGTTGGTTAGAAGTCATATAGGTTGTGTTTGTCCAGATTAGGACTTTTAGAGGTCTTCAAAATTTAAATTGTGGCTTATAAATGATTTTCTTACCAAAACTAGAATTAAAATATTTGAATTCTAAGAGTTGGTTTGAGTGGGATTTTCAGTTTATTAAATATGGTAGTTAGGGGTTAGTGTTGTATTATCTTTTAGAAGGTGTAAAAATAGGCAATTACATACTTAACTCATTATTATGTTTTTTTTTTCTGTCAATGATCCTTGAGTGGGAACAAGAATCTACTCAGAAAAGATGGCTATAGTTTTCAAACTACTTGTATGTGTGTGTGTGTGAGTTTATATATATATATATATATATATATATATATATATATATATATATATATATATATATATATATATATATATATATATTGGTATGAGTATTTTTTAGGGTGATGGGGGTTGGATTTGAAGAATGAAATATAATGTAACCCCAATAAGTGAATAAAAATATTTTGGTTTTTGAAAATAAAACTTGAAACCCTATCTCTTTACAATCTATATTCTTTGTCACTGAATAGTACTGTGGAATGAAAGCCTATGAAGGAAATGATATGGGATTTTCATTGACATTAACATGTTAGAGAATGAAATTCAAATAAAATATTTTTTAGGGTTATGGGGGTTGGATTTGAATAATGAAATATAATGGAACCCTAATAAGTGAATAAAAATATTTTGGTTTTTGAAAACAAAACTTGCAACCCTATCTCTTTACAATCTATATTCTTTGTAACTGAGTAGTACTATGGAATGAAAGCCTATGAAGGAAATGATATTGGATTTTCATTGAGATTAACATGTTAAATAATGAAATTCAAATAAAATGGAATGTATGTTATTTCTAATTAGAGGATAAAATAGTTCTTTGTTAGGTAAGGTAGCTAGTTGACTCTATGTTTAGAATTTATACACTTTAATAGATTGAGGGAAAAGAACCTTATATGTGAAAGATAATGATCTTGAGAGAGATTTTTAGGATAATAATTATGATGAAAAATTATGTGTGTTATCAAATTTATTTTTGTTTGAAAATAAAAAAATTGAAAACCATGTTTCCTGTGTACAAGTAATGACCTTACTGTGTAAATAAAGTAAAGATGTTCTATGAACAATAAGATTAGATCTACAAACCTTTGTTTAAACATGTATTCTTATTGAAAGGAGGTTGAGTATAAATTATTATCCATGAATAATTATTTTCTAAATAAATTGAGATATAAAATCTTTAGGTATGCAAACAAGAGTTTGATTTGGTATACCTTGTTTCCCTATATGTGAGTATTGGCATAAGAACCTATGAAATTAATCAATGTAAGGAAAATTTTCTAATGACAAGTTATTATGCTTATTGGACATTTTTGAAAGTGTGTTATCTGATCTTTAAGGTTTCACAATAATTTTATGTCATTATTTCCTTATTGTGTGGTATAAAATACAATGCAGGCATGTAGTATTCAAACACACTTGCACAGTCAAATTGAGTTCATGATAGAAAGTTGGAACATAACAATTTATGGTATGGTTTGATAATTTTATAAGGTTTGGGACAATGATATAGAGGTTATCCAATAGTTTATAATCCTTTAAACCTCTTGAGATGAGTGAAATCAATAATTAAACATTCTTTGGTCTGTGCAGGGATAGGTAACCTTATGTTAGGGTTTTAATGTTTAAATTAGGTTTTAAAGAATGATAATTGTAAAAAGTGGATGAAACTTTGTGAAAAGTTAAATATGAAGTCACTATAAGTTATTTTAATGTTGTTATCTCATACAAAAAACAAATTTATGGATGGGAGATAATTTTGTTAAGATAGGGTTGATAGAGACTTAATTAGGTCTAGGGAAGGTGTAGAAAAGAAGACTAGGAGTGGAGTTGAGGGATGAAATTGCATGAGTAATGAGAATGTGATAGAGGGTGTTTAATAATTTTTTTATTTTATAAATAAGCTATTATACTTGCTTGTACAAGGAAAAGAAGTGAAAAAGGGGTTACATAATGTTGTAACTAGGAACATGAAAGATAGAAAGGTCGCAGACTCGTAAAAAAAGGTTGTGTTGAATGAAGGAGAATTGAATTAGGGATTTAAGGATTTTAGAAATTATTTGATAAATTATATTAATTTTAATGAGAGGTCATAATATTAGGATTTTCATGGGTTTCAAAGGCTATAATCCAATAAGGGAGACAAGGTAATAAGAGGAATGAAAGATGTGAGTAGTCAAGGTGGAGAATGTGAATGGGCATATAGATATCATGAATAGATATAGATAATAAACAAAATACAATTAAATAATAATTTAAATTTTATGGATAGTGATTCTAATATCTAGAACTGGTAGACTTTTATAGGGGTCAAAAACATAATATAGATAGATACAAAGTTTAAGGTGAGAGCGAGGTGATCAAAGGTAGAGGTAAGGAGATGTGTTCATTTTTTCATCCATTCAAGAATTTTTTTTGTGAGAATCTACATCATTTGGTATTAGATCAAGAATGGTTTGTTTGAGGTATGTCTTGGATTTTATTTTCTAGTGTCAATTCAATTTATGTGTACATGGTGCTATGGATGATTTGAGATATTGTTGGAGAAGTTGATAATGAGCTTGTAAGATATAATGAAAAGGCTATAATTATGAGAGTTAGAAATATTCAATTGAAATATAGGATGTGTGTCAAATCCCTTAGACCATATAGGCTTAGAGAGAGAAAGTAGCGAGCTAATGAGAGACATAAGAAGGAAACTCAAGGAGAGAGATTGAGAATAGAAGAAAGAGACTCTAAGAGAGAGAGTCAAGTGAGAGAAACTAAGTGAATGGTTAAGAGAAAATAAATAGGAAGAGATAGTTCTAAGAGAGAGACATAAAGTGAAAATGTGAAGAGAAGAGAGTGAAAGAAGATGAAGGACTTGAGACAAGAAGATGGCCAAAATAGATTGAGGAAAGAAGAAGATAAGAAAATAGAGATTGATGACTTGAAGATAGTATTTTAATAATTGGATCAAGATTTTGAGGCACTAAGACAAAAAAATTTAGTTGGATTTAGAGAAATATTGAAATGGCCTCCCAAAGACATCATGTAGAAGAGGAAAAGACAAAGAGATGTGTGCAGTGTGAGGAGATAGTTCATAGAGTTGAGAAAGTGGCCTAAGATGAAGGAAAACGGGGAAATCAAGCCTCATGTTTTGTAAAATAATAATTATTTGAAATGTGTGAATGAAAGTTTGAGAGATAATGAGATGAATGATATAGTTGGGGCCATTACATAGGATCAAGAAAAAAGATGAAGAAGCATATGACCAAGTGGTTTTCAAGAGGCACCAAGAGGAAGAAAATGCTCAAGATAGAGTCATGATAATGGAATAAGAACAAGTAGGTCATCCCTCTATAAAGCAAGGTGACATGAAGAATGAATATATCCTGACTCAAGAGGATGCAAGTGAAGATAAATGAGAAATGGGGTAGTATTATAAGTAAAGGTATGATGAATATTCAAGTTTGTATGAATATTTGTAGAGAGAATATGGATTTAAGCCTCATCAAATGTATAGATAAATGGTTAAGGATGTAACCAAGAAAAATATAGATTCATGGCATGTAACACTGGTGTCTAATATAAGATCATTATTGAAGGTAATTAGGATTAAAGCATATGAAAGTACTCTAAATGAATAAATTGTAGTTGTTGAGGTTAATGAACATGTGATAAATGAGGGAGAAACCATACAATGAGAAGATCAAGGTGCATTTATGGCTGATACAAAGAAGAAGGATGAACCATATAGGGCACTTGAAGGTGATTGGGAGAAATAAGAATAAGCAATAAAAGAGGAGAGTTGGAGAATGCCTAAAGGGAATGAGAAGGAACATGATTTTTCTAATACTTTATTGATACGTGTCGATATAACATCAAAGAAGATATCAAAAGACAAATGAAGATACAAGTGTGGATAAAAAGAGAATGCACATATACAAGAGAGATTATTTGAAGTATAAATCAAGAGATAAATAGGTCTAAAATCCTCAATTACACCGTGGGATCTAAGAGACCATGCACAAAGATCAAATATCAGAAAGAGAGTAGCTATGAAACATAACAAGAAACTTTGTTTATAACTTTTAGGGAATGTTTTCATTTCTCCTTGGTATTATGATGTAGGTGGATCTTCATGGTCAACATTTTTGAGTTTTTAAGTTGGTTATAACTCATATAGGTTGTATTTGTTTAAGTTAGGAGTTTTAAATGCCTTCAAAATTTGAATAATGGCTTAGAAAGGATTTTCCCGTCAAAACTAGATTTCAAAGATTTGAATTCTAAGAGTTTGTTTGAGTGGGATTTTGAGTTTAGTAAAGAAGGTATTTAGGGGTTAGTTTTATATTAAATTTTATAAAGTGTCAAAATAGGTCATTACATACTTAATTCATTAGTATGTTATGTTTCATTAGTCGATGATCCTTGAATGAGAACACAAATCCATTTGGGGAAGGTGGTTATAGTTTTCAAACTACTTGTAAATGTGTGTGTGTGTGTGTGTGTGTGTGTGTGTGTGTGTGTGTGTGTGTGTGTGTGTATCACTATGATTCTTTTTTAGTGTTATGGGTATTGGATTCAAAGGATGCAATATGGTGGAACCCTAATAAGTGAATAAAAGGATTATGGTTTTTGAAAACAAAACTTGTAACCCTATCTCTTTGTAATCTATATTCTTTGTAACCTAATACTACTATGGAATGAAAGCTTATGAATGAAATTATATAGTGTGTACAATTGAGAATAACATGTTAGAGAATGAAATTCAGATAAAATGGAATGTAATTTATCTCTAAGTAGTGGATCAGATAGTTTTTTATTAGATAATTTAACTAGTTGACTCTATGTTTGGAATTTTTATGCTTTAATGGATCAAGGGAAAATAATGTTTTATTTGAAGGATAAGGATGTTGAGAGAGATTTTTAAGATAATAATTATGATGGAAAATTATATATGTTCTTGAATTTATATGTGTTTGAAAACAAAAATATTTAAATCCATGTTTTTTCTATGTACAAGCAATGACCTTACTATGTAAATAAAGTAAAGATGTTTTGTGAACAATAAGATTATATCTTTAGACCTTTATTGGAATGTGAATTATATGTGAAATCAGGTTGAGTGTAATTTATTATTAGTGAATAATTATTTATCAAATAAACTTAGATAGGAATTCCTTAGGCATGCAAATAGGAGTTGGAGTTGGTATACCATATTTCCCTATGTGTGAGTATTAGAATAAGACCATGTGAAATGAATCAATGCAAGGAATATTTACTAATGACAAGTTATGATTATTATTGGACATTGGTGAGAGTGTCTTATATGATATTTAAGGTTTAATATAAATTTTATGTTATTATTTGCTCACTATGTGGTATAAAACATAATGCAGGCCTATAGTCTTCAAACACACTTGCACAATCAACTTAAGTTCATGATAAAAAGGTGGAACTAAATGATTGAGGGGATGGCTTTATAATTGTATAAGGTATGGGATAGTGATGTAGAGGTTATAAAACCATTTAAAATCCTTTAAACCTCTTGAGATGAGTGAAAATTAAAATAGCCCTTTTTGGGTCTCTATGGGGCTAGGTAACCTTGTGTTAGGGTTTCAATGTTTAAATTGGGTTTTAAATAATTCTAACTATAAAAAATGGATGAAACTCGGTAAAAATTTATATATCAAGATAATCTAAATTATTTTAATGTTTTTCTCATATGAAAATCAAATGTAGAGATGCAAGATAGTTGTGTTATGATAGGGTTAATAGAGACCTAATTAGGTCCAAGGAACATGTAGAAAAGAGGACTAGGGTTGGAGTTGAGGGATGAAATTTCATGAGTAATTAAAATGTGATATATGGTGTTTAAAAATGTTTTTAGTTTCCCAATAATCTACTTTATTTTTATATACAAGGAAAAGAAGTGAAAAAGGGTATCAGAAGTTGTAACTAAGGACAAGAAAGCTAAAAAGGTGGCAGAGTTGTACAAAAAGGTTGTGTTGAATGAGGGATTTAAGGAATTGTAAAATGATTTTATAAATGATATCAATGTTAATGATAGGATATAATATTATGTTTTTCATGGATTAGGAATGCTATAAGCCATTAAGAGAGACAAGTTAATAGGAAGAATGGGAGATGTGAGTAGTCAATATGGAGAATGTGAATGGTCATATAGACATCATGAATAAAGAGGGATACGAAAACAAATAAAAGTGAATAATAATGAAAATGTTATGAAGAGTGATTGTACTATCTATAACTAGTAAATTTTTATAGGGTCCAAAGACATAATAGAGACAGATACAGAATTTAAGGTGAGAGCCAAGTGATCAAAGGTAGAAGTAAGGTGATGTGTTCATGTTTTCACCTACCCAAGACAAATTTGTGTGAGAATTTGTATCTCATTTAAATCCTATAGGGAGGAACATTTATTTTCACACTATTATTTCTCTTAATGTTGATTTACTCTACATTTTGGATAACCTATTATTTAGATGTTGTATTGGAGAGAAATAACATGTCTTGTGGAGTATTGAATGCAAATAAGACTATTATAGTGTAGAGATGATTTACACCATTATTACCATTATAAGCATAAAAACCTCTTTAAAATCACTACTGCACAACAAAGTTATTGAGGATTGATAATTTATATTCAAGGTAAGTATTTTTAACCTTAGATCCTTCATTTGTAATGAATATTGCATAATCAATAGTTTTGAATGTATAACTCCTTATTTGAATTTCTTCTACACTTAAACTCTATATTAGTATAGGGTATTATTTTCATTTTATTAATTTATTAGCTTTATTCTACACACATGGAGTTTTCTTACACTTTTGGGATTAGCTTGCTTAGGTGTAATTAAGCATAAGGACTTACTCTTACCCCTCATCATTGGTTAGTGGATGATATTCTATTAGAAGATTTAGTGCCTATTCTAGGCTATTTGTGGTTGTTCATGGAGGAGTTATTTACTTGAATCTCATATTTGTACATCTTTTATTAGTGAGTTATTCAAAGGAGTGTTAAGTAATTTTGGTCAAATTAATTTTGTAATTATATCATTTATGTTATTTTAGTTACTTTTAATTTGTGTATGCTTTCCCTATTTTGCCTTTGATCATTTCATGTCTCACATCACTCATAGAACTCATTCATGGAATCAATGATCTTGGAATTATCCCCAATATGGTATTATATTGAAACTAATTTTCATTATTTTTGATTTATTTTTATGTTAGTTTGTTTGACATATTGAGTTATTTCCTATAATTCCTTCATGTGGATTCCTTTTGCTTTGTAGTGAAAACATTTTTTGCTAGTTGAAGGGTATTTGTACATTTTCAACATTCATACTATTGGATCTATTATTTGAGTTTGATAGTTAGTTTTTTTTATATTTTATGTTGTTAATAGACATGTTACTATCACATCCATTGGATTGGACATATTACTAGACCTGCTACTAGCATATCCATGGGCTTGAACCTATTACTAGATCTTCTACTAGCACATCAATGGGCATGGACAAAAAACTACACCTTCTACTAGCACATCCATATGTTTGGACCTATTATTGGCACAACCATGGGCTTGGTCCTATTAATATAATGTTTTTGACCTAATATTGACACATGCACCACCTTTAAGGGTTTTATGAGTTATTACAAACCTGATGGAATTTTATATACTCCTCATAGGCTATTAAATGCATTTTTTAGCCATTATTGGACTTATTTTGGTGTCCCAAGGTAATAATATACCTAATTATCAATTCCATGATGTAAATTTATACCTATAGACTTTTTTCCTCTCTATGATGGTTCAAAAGTAGACCTATACATGGATAATGGTAGCAACCTGAGTTTTTTCTCCCTCATAGTAACAACAACAGTCTACTAAAACCCTATGTCTTTTTTATTGGATATTTACTCTTATTTCCTTGGAGGAACATATATGCTTTGTCTTCTAAATATAAATAAAAATTAAAAGATATGTGCCCTATAAACTTAAAAAAAACTATTTTATTAATTTTTTTTTAAATAGCTAGTTCTTTTGCCCTTTATGTGGAATTGTTTCCATTTAATTACACATGTGGTTGCATAGGTGGAGTGGTTAAGAGTTAAAACTAGTTTGGAGAGATAAATAATTCAATTATACATACAGTTCCTATTTGGAAGGCTAGGTACTATAATTTTTATTAAAAGATCATTTAAATTTTGTGCATTTTCATTTAAATATGTCATTAATGATGGGAAACAAAATTTTGTAATTACTTTTGATTGATAACTCATAATTGAGTGTCATTTAATTAAAAATTTCATGTATTTTTATTCCTAATCTATTGTTCCCATTTTTATTGTAGATTCACTAAATTATAAAGTTTCAAAATATGGGGGTTTGATCGCACATCTATTCTGGGTGTAATTTTTTTGGTAAAATTAGTGATTTTTTTGTAATTCCAAGGGACACAAAATATCCAAACTGTGTTTGGCATTAGGAGATCTTCCACTTAACCTGACCATATATCGAGATAAGGAGTGCACCTAGGTATCTACACCCAAACCTTACAAGAGGATTGAAACCTTGTGTTGGGGATGTTACCCTCATGGTATGGCCCCTTGTTTAATATGTATAGTATATTTTTTTCTATGAGATGATCAATTATGATGTGATATGTGCTTAAATCCCATCATAATAACATTTTATATGTCTTGTTGAGACTTATACATGGATTCATTATTAATAGAGCCTAAAATATTCCTTAACATGTTTGTGTTATCACTTACAATAATAATTTATTGCATTTGGATTTATTATCAATTGTGTCTGACATCCATTTGTTGAGACATGCATTGACACTTGTGCACTATTTAATCATCTGGACACATTAGTGATTGAGTATAACATCCATTAATTTTATCATCTTATGTTACTTTCAAACATTGTGGGGTGATTATTCATTATATTGAAGAGGTTTTTGTGTGACCTACTTTATATCTTGTGTGCACACTCAGTTTATATTAAGTGTGTGCCACTTTGGTGACCACTATAGTGATTAATCTTGCATTCTTGGATAAACTATTAGTTTATCCTAACATCCATTCATTGAGCATGCATTGTCACTTGTGTAGTGTCTTTATCATTATATTTATTTGGTGTTTTCACTCAATCATGTTGAATCCATTTGAGATATTCCATATGATAGGGAAAGTTGATTATACACCAATGTTTATTATTGTAAACACCAACTATGTTTCTTGGCATGCTTACATGGAACACTTGCTTATAAACAAGAATCGTACTCCATTCTTATATGGATATATTCTTACCACTTATAACTTGGGTAAATATAATAAGTGGGATAACACTTTTATTTATACCTTATTATTACATGTTTAAATGGATCTTTATTTACATGTGGAACATATAAGATGTCATTGCACTATTTAGAGCATCATATAGTCTCTTTTTGGAGATCCTACTAAGATATATATAACTTATCCTCCTCTTTATATTTTCTCATTAGATACTATTTTACTCACTCTTCCTACTCCTATTTCTTGGGATAACACATTCATAGTGGACTATGTTATTCCTTTTATCAAGCCACAACTATAGGATGAGATTATTCCCAACCTCAACTATCCTATTATAGATTCTACTTTTATCCCTATTTAGGATGTTTTTCTGATAGAGCCTTTATAGTCTTGTAATTATTAGGAGTCTATTATTTCTAGTATGAGTACACCCATTGAGAGTTTCTATGACTCATATGTTTTTGTGTATATTAATATTTCAAATGTAAGTGCTTTATCTACATTATCTTCTTTGGTTTCAATATTTCTTAAGTTGATCTCTCCTTGTCACATGGACATTATTCTAGTAAATGTTCCATTTACTTCTTCTGATAGCTTCACTTTAGTGGAATTACACTTTATTTTTATGCATGCTATTTTTGAACCTATGCCATGCCTTGTTTTTAAAAATATTTTAGATATCTTCATACTATTGCCTTCATCCTCATTTGTGGAATCAGTAGACTTTCAATACACACCTTCTATCCTTCCCTTGGTAAAAGTAAGAAACATTAATCAGTCTTTAAGCATTGGATTTTGTTAGTGACATTCATCTTTTTATGATCTATACTATAGGTATATTCAACATATTTTATGGATACTTATTATCTCTTATTTATATGTGCTCCATTGATATCACTTATGTATGCACTTTTAGTTGTGCCTAATTAATACCCTTAGAGCATGTATTATTTATTCACTCTTTTATGGGTAGTTTTTTCCAATGGGTTTTCTCCTTTTTTCATTTTATCTACTTCATGAGAGTTTATTTATACATGGGTACCTTGTCACACCTTATTTTCAAGACCCATGTATTCTACACACATAAGTTACACTTTTGGGGGATGTTAGTGCAGGATATTATTTTCCTTTTATTAGTATATTAGGTTTATTATACACATATGGAGTTTTCATACATTTGTAATATTAACTTTATTAGGTGTACTTACACTAGGGAGTTACTCTTACCCATCATCATTATTTAGTGTATTTTATTACATCATAGGAATTACATGCCTATTCTAGGCCCTTTATATCTATTTATGGAGGATTTACTTACCTGAATCTCTTATTTGTACATCTTGTATTAGTGAGCTATTCAATGGATTGTTAGAGTAATGTGTGTCTACTTTATTTATCAATTACCTTATTATTATTATTTTAGTTACTAGAAACTTGCGTATGATTCCCTTGTTTTTGCATTGAGCAATCCATGTCTTGTATCACTTATGGAACTCATGCATTTGTTAAATTAATGATATTAGAGTGTATCCCTAATTTATGGCTATAAGGTTATTCAAAATTTCCATATTAAACCCTGGGTAACATAGGCCTTCATTTTTCTACCATGGTTCCTTACGATTTTTAGTGTTGTTTAACCATCTCATTGTCTTAACCTTTTAGGATTTTACTAGTGTAAATCATATTTTTGATGAATGGGACAAGTAGTATAAATAAGGGAAATAATATGTATAAAATAACCATTGATTTTTTTATATATTTGATTAGATTTTAATTTATAAAAATAGTAATAAATAATAGAAAATAAAAACTTATTTGGAAAACACTTGATGTAGATGATCTAAGTTTTAGAAACTGAGATAGGAATAGGTCTGAGTGTCATCAACTAGATCCTAATATTAGAACCCCTAATGGATAGTACCACCATATTTGGATAGAGGTACCATGTAACTCTAGTGCCCTGATAATGGAAGTAATGTCCTTTGTGTAGGACTATCCTAAACTTTTGGGTAGTTATGTGTATGTCTATGGTTTCTATTCTTGCATGCACAAAGTATGAAACTTTGTATTTTGCTTATAATAGATTTTTTATGATGCAAACCTTAATCCTCCTTGAAATTAAGCCATTATCTAAAATGTTTATTCATTACTTAGATAGGATAGACATACTCAACTCCCTACTATGAAGAGAGGTGCCTCTGTACAATTACTTTGATGAAGGATCAAGCATGATGTAGTTTTCACCACCTAAGTGATGGTGAAATCAAAAGTGATGATAGAATGATAGTGGCCTTAAGTGCCTAGAGTGTGCTTAAGATTAGAAATCTAAAAAATATGAGCTTAGTGTAGTTTTAAATGATAGTATGTAGAAGTAGGGTAAAATAGGGATTAATAACCTTGATTTTGCTCAGCTTGTTTCATATTTAAATAGGTATTTTGTGTCTAATATTTATATAGTAAATAGAGAGGTAAAAGTCATGTGTTTATAGTGTTATATTACTTATAAGAATAATAAAAAATGTCTAGGATAACCTTAGGAGGGATTTAACTTTTAAAATATATTCATTTGGAAATGATAAGGTAAAAGACATAGGTGCCATTTTGGGGACACTTGTGCCACACGGCTCTGGTTTCATTAATGTGGTGTGAATATCAAGTCAATAAAATACTAGGGAAAAAGGGATAGGATTAGAAAATGAGGGTCTAAGACTGTTTGATATAACTAGGGACATCTATGGTCAATACAAAGGCTTGAAAAGTGTGATAATAGGATCTAGGATAGGTCTAACACTAAACTAGGAATAGGTAGTCTCAAGTAGCACTCTTAGCACTCAAATACCACTTTTAGGTGATTATAACCCCCCCTCCCTTATGCTATAAATGCATCAAAGTGAAATTACTAGTATAAAAGAAAAATAAATGTACCTTGACATACCTAAGAAGTGAAACCCATGAATTTTAATCTAATTATGTGAATTTGGGTATACATATGTGAAACATGATCCAATGCATGACCTATAAATGAAACATGCATAAATAAATCCTTACTTAAGAGATATAAAACTATTAGACTATGATAAGTAAATAAGTAATTGAATAAAAATAAGTAAAGAGATGGGAAAGAGGAAAGGAATGAATACACTTAGTTGAGTATGAAAACTAATGTATGAACCTAGTGATATCTTGAGTGTGTATGTGTATATAGTGACCAATAACTGATAAAAATTGACTGAGCTAATAACTTTCTCAATCCTCATATGTGGTTGGCTCAAAAACATATTATGATATTTAATCCATCATTTCCCACCCTTGGTTAGTGATCATTACTTGTGTATAGATTGGATTGGACTGATAGTGTGTCCAACCTGCTCATGTGAGTGTCTCAAGAACTCAAATAAGATATGATTCCATCATTACCCACCCATATGTAATATATTCATTAGAAATTTTAAATTTTAAAGTGATATAAATGTCTAACTAACTATATATGATCATGTATGTTAGATATGCATCCACTCAGGTACATTAGGTGACTATGAACTTCTTGAGAATGCTAACTACTACATATGGAGTAAGGCATGAAACTAAAGATAACCAAGAATATAATGTCAAGTGCATACAATATAAAATGACATGGATTTTTCCATTACATCTAATCAACTACTGTGTAATTGAGCATATATAAATAGTATGTTGCATATATACCCCCAAATATAGTATCTAAGTATATTGATTTTAGACTGAGTTGTAATAACTATATCTAAGAATATGAAATGAATATGGGAATGGTCATGCCATGTATGATGCCCCCAATATGAATATTTCATATGAATCGAAGCTAAGCTAATGTGATATGATTAAAACATATGTCTAATTGTAAAACCTATAACTAGATCTATGCAATCCTATACTATACTTGGTGTATTATTATATCCAATTTAAGTTATCCTAAAATTTAGACTATTAGATAGTAGAACCATATATTGTCTATTAGTTTCATGTAGTGCAAGTGTCATTATTTTGGCCCTAATATCTTTATGGTCAAAAATCTATGTCACTATATTGCTTTCTATGTCATTATTTTTATTTAATTATGTGTTGAAAATTATTCTATGAGTGCAATATGGGAGGCCAATCTCTGTGACGAACCCCTATGAATTCCCCCTCTTTTGAGGGTTATTTGTAAACCTATACAAAAAATATTGACCAAATTTGACATTTTATAAAATAAGATTCAACCCATAAAATTTTAAAATTTGTATAATTCTATCCATGTCTTATAGGGGTGTCAATTTGATCTAGATGTTCACTTATCTGTAACCAGGCCTTGGTCCAAAGTCTAGCCCTTTTTACTAGTCAATTAAATGAAATTCAACCCTAGTAAAATACTATGAAACCTATTAAAAGGTATAAAATATGTTTTTATATTCCTAATATGGTCTTTAATGTGATTTAATATTTGTATACGTCATTTAATTATACTTACCATATTTAATATGCAAACAATGCCTTATGGGCCCACTTTGGAGCTAATAAAGAGGACTTTTATGGAAGGATAAAGTGATAAACTTGTCATAAACCTATGTATAATGTGGGATAGGTTAAAATATGTTATATTTAGGTTTGTGATAGTTTAATATTCAATTATAGTCAGAAAATGGGAATTTCTCCTTATTTTTAGGCCTTCTTGGGCATTGTATGGTCCCCATGATCTGATATTCAGCTAAAAACGTGGGTGGGGTGTCTCTACACCTCCAAAATACCATTTAAACATTTTAAATTTAATTATAGTTCAAAAATATGAATCTAAAACTCATTTTTTCCTTTTCCTCTTAGTATGCAAAAGAAGGTCAACTTTAAGCACTTGGTATGGAAGGTACAAGTAGAGTTGTGAGGAGTTATTCTATAGGTGGATTTTGATATAAATACACTTAATTTTCATAATATGATTTTGTTTTTTTGTGACTCCTCCTTTATGAATAATCATTAACAATCTAGGTAGCCTTTTATATAATTACATCCAAGATGGGTATATTTATGCATCTATTTATAGTTTTCATAGGTCCTTATAGTTGTGTGATATTGATAGTGTGTTTTTATGCTGGAATAAATCTCTATCCATGATATTTTAAACATCTAACACTTCACTTCTCTTTGTTTTTGAAGGATATCTGAAATGGTGCTTATTTCTTGAAGTTTGCAAAGTTAGGTGCAGGACCTATGTTTTTACAACATCTAATGAGCTTCATGGTGGTGATAATGTGATTTAGGTTCATGTATTAGTATATATTTTAAGTAATCATAATTTGGTAAGTCCAACTATAACCTTTCCAAAGCCAAATTGCCCATCTTTACCTTGTCTACTACCTTATCACTTTCAGTCAAGTTTATGCTTATTTTAAGAGGTTGTATGGAGGTGAGAGAGTTATAAGTACTTGATGGGATACATTTTAATATTTAACATACCCCAAGAGTCATGGTTTTCATGTCAGGAAGATATAGGATGGTATCTAAGCAACTTTTCAATTCAAGGAAAGTTATCTCCATTTTGGGCTCTCAGTCCCCAAGTGTGGAAAGCAGAGATCCTGTAGCTTTTTTGGATTAATATTTTACATGGTGGTAGAAGATTTAATCACTTTTATTTATTTATAATTTTATCCTTATTAACCTATTACAACTATGAAATTTTTTGGAGCCAAATCGTAAGTGGAAGGTAGACTTTGAACTCCAAGTTATCAAGAAACCCATTGAAAGTAGGCAGTGTTATCTATAGGATTCTCAAGGAGTGTTCACCCTCAAATGAATTTGAAAAGTCTTGTACCTACCTTTTAAATATTAAATAATTAAAAAAATAATAATAATGAGTCCTGAGCACTTGAGTCAATAATAAGAGTTTAATTACATGAAATGACCTTTTGGGCCTATCCCAAATTTATACATAGGGCAAAACATGCAGTGGAAGCAATGTATAATGATTTGCATGAAGAGATCGCATTAAGGGTTCCTAAGAAGGAACTAGGTATTAGTACAAATAATATAAATACAAATTCAAACTCAATATCCCTTGACACCCCTAACATGATCCAAATGATCCTAAATACAACCTACAAGCCTGGATTATGCACCTACAGTGAGAGGTATTAGTAAATTGGTCTTAGTCAGGAATAAGGTGGTTTTTGTTACTAATTGAAAAATAAAAGTGGGTTAAATGATATAATATGAGGATATAAATGTATGTAAATAGTTTTACATACTTTTGAGGATAAAAACTTAGCTTGGAAACCTATAGCCAAGGCAAAGGATGCACCTACAATCATGCAAGAAGGTGGAACATAGTCAAGTCATGGGAATGTGTAAGGAGCTTAAGGAGAAAATAAGGAGGATTAAATGTTTATTCATATTAAATGGATAAAATTACCTTTTTAACCTTCATTACCATGATCCCTAACCAAGCATAAGATGTACATTAAGGTCGTATCAATCCTCAACAGATAGTGAACATTTGGGAATCTTGAAGGTGCTAGTATAGCTTAGGGATCATGTGATGAGCTCAAATTACCTTAAAATGAGGGTAAAATAAGTTATATAACACTATTTAAACTTTATAACACCCAAAAATATGTGAATCTACATAAGATACCCTGTTCACCTTAGAATCCTATATGCAGGGTCCTAGTTAGTGAAGAACAAGGTATAAGTTTGACTTCATAGGAAGAAATGGAAGATCCAAAATCATATAACATGAATATATAGCATAAAATTAATTATTTTTAATGCCTAAAATACTCACCCCATTCCACAATACCTTTTCACCTATACAAGGTATGTGAAAGTCCATACAATTAACCAAAATAACCTTGTTTCAGGGGGTAAGTGGAGGGTTTCACTGGCAAGCAAGATTTTAAAAGGATTCCAAAGCTCTATAAGATTTAAATGAGGTTGGGTAACATGTACAACTATTTTATAAGCATGGATGAGATTTATAAGTAAAATAAATAAGAAGGTTTAGGTATAAACATGCAAAAAATAGGGGTTTTACCCCCTTTTGATAAGATTGAGATGGTTAGACCACTTAGACATGGAATCTGACAAAAAAAACATTGGTAAAGTTGGTCATAAGGACCTTTTTGATCTCAAAAAATATTCACTTTTACAAAAAAAAAAGGCCTAATACCCTATGTTTTATCTCAAATGTAGGTAACTCGTTTCATGCACAAGAATGGTAGTTTTTGGGAAAAGTGTTCAATAGTGAACCAAAGGGTAGTATATTCAATTTTTGTGGTTGTAATATCTAGAGGATGCATATATGGACATGTGAAACTAGCATATAATGTTTTAATACCAAGGAGATGGCCTGTATAAGAAGTTTTGTAGGTAGACCTAGTAGGAAAACATGCAAAACCAACCCCAAATGATATGTCATTCTAAGTTCTAACCTTCTCTAGGAAATATAATGTTTCATATGATGCCTATGGGGATATATATGATGTTTTCATGATATAATAATTCATTTAAAGTGTAAATTATCATTTTTTGGTGCATGAAGTGCAAATAGGTATATTGGCAATCCATAGGTCTTATCCTAAAATATGGGTCATCTCTATTTTGGATTCTTGGTGAGCTATCCCAAGGATTGTAATAGGTTTATAGGTCAAATATATAGGTTTGGAAGCTTTTTGTTGGCAATTAAACTCCGTAAGAAGCCATATCTAACCCTAGACATATTGAAACCCTCACAAGAGTCATGAAAGCAATTTGAAGGTTCCATCACTCATATCTTTCATGAATTTTTTCATGGGACCCTAAGTCATTTGGATAAGTTAGGTAAGGTCTTTAAATATCCCTTAGTGTAATCTAGAAGTAGTTTTAATGTTTGAACTTTATTAATAAATGTTGAGAATCTAGGCCACTCAAAACTAATGCAAAACCCTTATAGAGACACAATTGAAGAAAGGAATCAAATGAATTATTTAGATGCAAGGGAATGGATATGAAACCACAAAGATGATGTATATGAATCTCTATAGATTCTAAATATTTGTTTCCTTTATACTAAAGTATATGGAATAGGCCAAAATAGGGATCATTTTGACCTTTGTGTGTGTTATGTATGATAAAAGAGGATTTAGGAGATGAAACAAAGTTTGGTATGATTATTTAAACTTGATATAACTCCTAAAATTAATTTCATCTCATTAATCAGCCCCTGAGTTCTCCAAATAGGCTCTTAATTTCAGCCAGTCTAGTGAACCAACTAGTGAGCACTTAGGAAAAGTGGTGAAAAGCAACTAGGGAAAACTTTTAAAGGTTTTTTCTTGAAATTGGTAATAGGTACACATTTTAAAATCATCATTCCCTATTTTTCATAGATCATTTTTTTAAATTGGGAGTTTTTTAATGACAAGTGTAGAAGGTGCGTGGAAAAAAGCCATTTTGAAATAGCCCAGAATGATTTTGCATGTCTACAAGAATAGGGATGGTCAAGGATCAATCCAATGCATGTGGGGAATTTTATTTAAACCTAATTATAAAACCAACCATAATAACTAACCATATGTAGGAATAAGGTAGTTTTGGAAGGTAAATCATGAAGGCAATTTCTTATGCCAAAATTATAGGTTTTGTGCCACTATTCACCATTCTTTTGACTTGTTTTGGACAAGTTGACCTCTATGACATGCAATAGCTCACCCCACCTCTCTTACACGTAAATTTGTAACTAATATTTACATTGGTGACACATTTTTTTGTGCCCTTTCAACTTCTCTTTTTTCAAGTTCTATAAATGGAGCCTTTTTGGCCATTATTTGTATCTCTCCACTAGGTATGGAAAATCCCTACCAAACTTGTGCTTTGAATAAATAATGAAAAGTAATTTTACATCATCAAAATATTTCATTAATTACACATGATAGTTTTTACTTTTGTGTAAGTGTGATGTCTATTTACCTTCACATGTTACTCCTATTAGTACTTAGTGTGTTATGATTTCTTCCTTGCATGTTAACAAGAAGTGTCAAGGGAAGTTGAAGGTATAGAGAATATCTCATTCAATATAGTGTCTTATAATTCTAATTGCCTAAGTATTCCTATCCTATTATATCTTTTAAACCCCATATTTAACCATTGATGTGAGAAAGAGAGAGTTGATATTGAGTGAAGTTATATGTAACTTGTTCTTGGTTTCAAGTACATGTCAAAGGCATGAGTAGAGAAAATCATTTGGTGCATCACCACCATATAATAGGTTTAATTTCATATTGCCTATATCCCTTTTCATCCCCAAGTTTAGTGTTAGGATTTTAGCTTTATTGATACATCAAGGAGAGCTAGCCCCTAATCTAGAGATCCACCTCCTAATAGGGATACACACAGCCCTAGGGTGGTTCCATTATCTCACTTGAATGAGGATAAGATTATTGCATCTCCTCATTGGGTAAAATTTCAAGTGAAAATAGTTTTTGGCACACTTTGTATGACTATAAAATCCATTCTTTGAAGATTTTTGGTGTTTTCCTTAAGACATCAACCTTTGGAGGCAATTTTAATAAACATCAATGGAACATCTAAGTACATATCTATTGGTTGATAAGTATAGGTATACCAATTGAAGTTGTTTTTATTATTTAATTCTCTTTTTTGAATTTTTAAATGGAGAATTTTTATTTTGAACTTCTTCTAACTCAAGTTGAGGAGCTATGTCCTTCTTATCCTATCCCTTGACAATGTGAATAGATCCTTGTCTAGCCTTCTTATGATCCTCATCAATCTTATCATGCTTTTACGCCATCTAGCCCACCTAACCCATATCTAATACATCCCATGGAATATTTATAAATATTTCTCCTTGGTTACTATGAATACATGATAGACCTCGACACTAGATATGGTTGTGGTGAAATTATACCTAGTGTTTGTATTGAGAGTGTAAGGAATGCCTTGGAAAAAATAAAGGAGTGTATACCTATAAAGGGGGATAATTGTACAAATATTACCTATGAAATTATTTATGTTTATGGCTTGTTCTTCAATTTACAAGAGAGATTGAGAGCCCATGAACAAATTACATCTTTGCAGCCTCAAAATTCCCCACATTCACCTTCAAGTGTGTCATCCTTGCCCTTTAAAAATGTTATTTTAGCCATGTTTCCTAATACTCAAAACCCCTCATGTACTTCCCCAAGTGTGGAAAACATCATGTTTGAGAAGGTTCACTTATTTTAAGAGGATTTTGAGAGGGAGAGATTGGATTTTGAAGCTCATCTTGAAAGGGAGTTTGAATTGGCAAATCAAGCCTTGAGGGAGTCCATCATGGAAATGGAAGGTAAAATATCTAAACCTACTCTTTAAAGTTACAATAAAGATACCAAACTTCAAAAATATCCTAGTTTCCTAAACCTATCTTTCACTCCACTAACATATCAGTCTTATGAAAATATCCTATAACCCACCTTTTGAAGATGGGTAGAAGTGCTAGCAGCTTGTGAAGAGAGGAATGAATCTTATTTGGGTGAATAATTTGGTATAAGAGAGAATAATAAAACCAATAAAATACCTCCCACCCCTCCATAAGATACAGTTGAATCCATCCTTCCACCTCCTCTAATTGATCAAGGTTGCCTTCCCAATGTGGAGAATTGTCTTGCTACTTGGGAATCTTCTTTAGTAAAACTCCCTATATTTGAGATTCTTGATGTTGACACCACCAAGAGGGAGGATGTAATTAAAATTTAATATTGGATAGAGGATGAGGAGGTAATGAATAATAATTAGGATACATTTTCTTACAATGATGAAGAAAAAGTTGAGGGAGAGTTTTTAGAAGAGCTCTTTTTGAATCCCATAGAAGAAGAGGGAGAAGTTTCTCTTGTTTTTCCATTTCATGAGGAAAACTAGTTAGCTAAGGAGGAATTATGGAAGAGGTTTTATGACATATGTAATGAAGATTAATTCTTCAAAGAGCCTATAAGTCCTTTGGAACTCACTCCAAGCCATGACAAATAAGAGGTTGTGTCTAAAAAGGAAGACATGTGGAAAACCTACTTGTAAATGTTTCAGCAATATGAGGGTAGAGGGATAATATCCAAGTTGAAAAAGATAAATATGAAGGAGATAAATCACAATAAAAATAACATCACCTCCAAGAAAGTCTAGATCATGATGGAGCCATCTATGATGATCCTAGGCCTTTTGAAGGTGATATAGAGTTTGTTTCTACATTCATTTATGAAGCTACATCCACCAATATCAAAAGAGGTATTGAATAAGAAAATATCCCTAATAGACCTAATACAATTCTCCTTGAAGAGTTTGAAGTTGTGACAATGGATAAGAATGATGGAATCCTTCAAGGAGACATAAACTTGAAATAAGTTGTCCCATGTCTAAGTATGCCAATTTGTCATGAAGATCCATGAGGATAGTAGTATGAGGATTTATTCAAGGTTCAAGAGGAACTTATCTATTTTGGAAACCTATGGGAGATGACACCATTGGATGATGTACAAATAAAAAGAATAAAAAGAAAGCAAGAGTCATCTAATATCCCATCCAAATAAACACAATATTGGCATCTTCACTCATTTAGTGAGGAAGGAGACCTAAGGTACTTACCTTTTGATATAGGAAGGGAGGTATGATCAAGATGGATGTACTTATATATATTTTTTAGTTATGTCTTATTTCCCTAAGTGATTAGTAGTACAAGTGTGTCCTTGTCTTGTTTGTTATTGTGTCTTTTGTGAGAGTTCTTTCCCTCTATATGTTTTGAGGTAAGATTACTATTTTATTGATATTTTTAAGGTCTAGTCTTGATGTTTCCAAGTAAATCCATTCACTCCATTGGTCTTTGGTTGGATAAGGCTAATAGTTTTTAGCATTAGACAAGTATGTTACCCTTATGAATTACCAAAGTGTTGAACAAATTTGACCTTTGGTTAAATTTGAGTCAACCCCTACATTTTTAATCTTTTTATAAGTTTATCCATATCCTATAGGGTTGTAATTTTTATCTATATGTTCACTTATCCCTAACCTAGCCTTGGTCCAAAGTCTAGCCCTTTTACTAGTCAAGTCAATGAAAGTCAACCCTATTCAAATAGATTCAAACTTGGTCAAAGGAATAATATATGTTTTAATATTCCTAATATGGTATTTAATTTAATTTAGGATTTTTATAAGTTATTTAATTGTACTTAACATATTCAATATGTAAACAATGCCTTGTGGGCTCACTTTCGAGCTAAAAAAGATTAATTGTATGGATGGATAAAGTGATAAACTTGTCATAAAGATTTTTTTAACATGGTAGAGCTTAGAGGATGTAAAATTCAGGTTTTTTAATGATTAACTTTAAATTCTATGTTTTAAATTCAAGTATAATTCAAAAACATGCATCTAAAACTCATTATTTTTCATTTTCCTCTTGGCATGCAAAGGAAGGTTAACTTCAAGCACTTGGTATGGAAGGTATAGGTAGAGTTGTGAGGAGTGATTATACAAGTGGATTTGTATTTTAATAAATTTAATTTTCATAATACGATTTTTTGTTTTGGTACCTCCTCTTTTATTAACAATCATTAACAATCTAGGTAACCTTTTATAAATTGCATCTAAGAGGGGTATACTTATGCATCTATTTATAGTTTTTAGAGGTCATTGGATCTGTTTAATCTTGATGAAGTGTTTTTAAGCTTTAATTAGTATATTTTGATGACATTATCAACATCTAATATTTCACTTATCTTTGTTTTTGAAGGAGATCTCAAATGGTGTTTGTTTCTTGATGTTTGTAATGTTGGGTATAGGACCTATGTTTTCCCAACATCTAAGGATATTAGTTGTGGTTATAATGTGATTTACTTTCATGTATTAATATATATTACATATAATCATCTTTTTTTAATTCCAACTAGCACCTTTCCAAAGCCAAATTGTGCTTCTTTACCTTGTTTGTTGCCTTATCAATTTTAGTCAATTTTGATCTTGTTTGAAGAAGTTGTATGGAGGTGAGAGAGTTTTAAGTACATGGTGGGATTAATTTTGATCTTTAAAAACCCAGAAGATTCACTTTTTTCATGCCATGAATACCTAGGATGGTATATAAGTAGTTTTTCACTTCAAGGAAAGTTATCTCCATTTTGGGCTCTCAATCCCCTAGTGTGGAAAATAGAGATCATATAGCTTTTGTAGATTAATATATGACATTGTGGAGTAATATTTCATAGATTTTTTTTCTTGTATCCATTTTAATCTATTACAACTATGACAAATTTTGGAGCCAAAGAGTAAGTGGAAGGTAGACTTTGAACTAATCCAAGTTATCAATAAACCCATTGAAAGTAGGCAATGTTATCTATAGGATTCTCGAGAAGTCTTCACCCTAAAATGAATTTGAGAAGTCCTAGACATAATAATATAAGAGGAAAAAATTAAAAACAAATCAAGAATTATTCCTTATCATTTGATTCAATAATAAGAGTTTTATTTCATGAAATGACCTTTTGGACCTATCCCCTGTCCATACACAGGGTAGAGCATGTAATGGAAGCAATGTTTAGTGATTCGCATGAAGAGATGGAATTAATTGTTCATAAAAAGGAAATAGGAAATATTATGAAAACTATAAATCCAAATTAACTCACAAAAATACCTTAACACCTAACAGTTTGCAAATGATCTTATATATAACCTACATGCCTGGATTATACACCTACAACCATAGGTATTAGTAAATTGGTCTCAATCAGGAATAAGGTATTTTTTGTGAAAAAATAAAGAATAAAAGTGGGTAAAATATAATATGATGCTAAAAATTTATCTAAATGATGTAAATACCTTTGAGGTTAAAAACCTACTTTGGAAACTTACAACCAAGGCAAAGGATGCACCTACTGTCATGTAAGAAGGTGGAACACATTCAAGTCATGGGAATGTATAAGGAATTTATGGAGAAAATAAGCAGTGATGGTTTATGAATATTAAATTTATAAAATTACCCTTATAAACTTCATGACCATGAGCCATAACCAAGCATAAGATGTTCATTAAGGTTGTATCAGTCCTCAACAGATATTGAACAATTAGGAATCTTTAAGGTGCTAGTATTTCTTAAGGATCAAGTGATGAGATAAAAATAGAATTTAAAAAAATGGTAAAATAAGTTATAAAAAACTCTTGAAAACTTTATATCACCCCCAAAATAGGTGAACCTATAGAATATACCCTATTCACCTTGGAAACTATAGGCAAGGTCCTAGTTAGTGAAGAAGAAAGTATGAGTTTGACTTCCTAGGAAGGAAAGGAAGATCTAAAACGGTATAACATGAATAATTATAATAAAATTAATGAATTTTAATTCCTATAACACTAAAATAATTCCCAAATACCTTTTCACATATACAAGCTATGTCATAGTTCACATATTCAACCAAAAGAACCATGTTTTAAGGGGGTAAGTGGAGGGTTTCACTAGCAAACAAGCTTTTCAAAGTATTCAAAATATCCATAAGATTTAAATGTGGGTGAGTAAAATTTATAATTATTATATAATCATGGAGGATATCTTTATGTAGAATCCAAAATAAGGTTTAGGCAACAACATGTAAAAATTAGGGTTTTTACCCCATTTTTTGACAAGATTGAGATTATTAGACCACTTAGACATGGAATATGAAAAATCCCTTTCGTAAAGTTGGTAATAATGTTATTTTGGAGATAAAAATATATCAAAATTTTCCCAAAAAAAAATTCATAATACCCTTTTTTTGTTTCAAAGGTCGGTCACTCCTTGCATGCACAAGAATGGTAGTTTTTGGGAAAAGTGTTGGATAATGAACCAAGGGGTAGTATAATGAATTTGTGATGTTGTAATAGCTATGGGACACATATAAGGACATTATAAACTAGTATATAATGTTTTAATACCAAGTATATGGCTTGGTCAATAAGGTCTACAGGTAGACCTAGTAGGAAAACATGCAAAAGCCACCTTAAATGATATGTCATTCCAAGTTCTAACATTATCTAAGAACTATAGTATTTTTATGATACCTATGTGGGTATATATGATGTTTTAATTCTATATTAACTAATTTAAAGTGGAAACTATCATTTTTTGGTGTAAAAAAGTACAAACAAGTCTGTTGGTAAGGCCCATATCTTGTTCTAAAATAGGGGTCATCTCCATTTTGGGTTCTTGGTGATCTATCCTAAGGATTTTAATAGGTTTATAGGTAAAATATAGAGGTGATTAATATTTTTTTTGAAAGGAAAATCCATATGAATATATCTCTAACCCCAAACATATTGAAACCCTCACAAGAGGCATGAAAGTAATTCAAAGGTCAACTTCCATCACTCATATCTTGCATGAATGTTTGCATGGGACCTTGAGTAATTTTGATAAGTTATGGAAGGTAATTTAATATTTATTAGTGTTATTTATAAGTATTTTAAATTTTTGAACTTTATGAACAAAGGTTAAGAGTCCAAGCCACCCAAACTCTTATAGAAACCCAATTGAAGAAAAGAAGCACATGAAGTATCCAGATGCAATGGAATGAACATGAAACCACATATATGATATATATATATATATATATATATATATATATATATATAAATTAAATATAATGACCATGAAAACACATATATGACTTATATGACTCTCTATTTATTGTACACATGTGTTTCATTTGTATGAAAGTGTATAGAATAGGCCAAAATAAGGCTCATCTTGACATTTTTATGTGGTGTGTACGCTAAAAGAGGAGTTAGGAGATGAAAAAAAGTTTGAGATGAATATTTACACTTTATATAACTCAAAAAATTCATTTCATCTCATGAATCATCCCCTAAGTTCCCAAACTAGGCTCTTACATTTAGCTAGTCTAGTGAACCAACTTGTGAACACATAGGGAAAGTGGTGAAAATCAACAAGGGAAACCTTTAAGAGGTTTTTGTATTTAAAATTATTATAGGGTAAAATTTGATAAGAATAATTACCTATTTTTAATGGATCATTTTTTAAAATTGGGAGTTTTTGAATCACAAGTGTAGAAGGTGCATGTGAAAAAGCCATTTTAAAATAGCCAAGGATGATTTTGCATGTCCACAAGAATATAGATGGTTAGGGATAAATAAAATGAATTTTTGGGCCTTTTTTAACCCATATTTCTTATATAAACCATTGAACCTTACCATATGTAGGGATAAGGTAGTTTTTGAAGGTAAATCATGAAGGCAGTTTCCTATGCTAGAATTATAGGTTTTGTGCCACTTTTCACCATTCTTATGACTTATTTTGGATAATTTGACCTATATGGCATTAAATATCTCACCCCACCTCACTTACACATAAATTTTTAACTAATATTCACATTGGTGACACATGTACTTGTACCTATTCAACTTGTATATTCTCTCTCTCGTCTTTCAAGTTCTATAAATGGAGCCTTTTTGGCCATTGTTTATATCTCTTTGCTGGGTATGGTGAAGCCCTACCAAAATTTTGTCTTTAATAAATAAATATAATTATGTTTAAATCATTAAAATATTTAACTAAGTGTTCATGATATTTTTTATTCTTGTGAAAGTGTGATGTCTATTTACCTTCACATGTTACTCCTATCAATACCTAGTGTGTTATGATTTCTTTCTTCTAGGTTAACAAAAAGTGTCAAGTGAAGTTTAAGGTATAGTGAATATCTCATTAAATATAGTTTTTTTAAAATTACTATTTCCTAAGTCTTCCTAACCTATGCTCTCTTTTAGACCCCATGTTGAAGCATTGATGTGAGAAAAAGAGAGTTGATATTGAGTGAAGTGTATATGTAACTTGTTCTTGGTTTCAAGCACATGTTAAAGGTATGTGTAGATCAAATAATTTGTTGTACCACACCCATATAATAGGTTTAATTTCATATTACTTAAATCCCTTTTTGTCACCAAGTTTATTAGTAGGATTTAAGAATTATTGGTACATCAAGGGGAGCTAGTCCCTAATTTAGAGATCCACCTCCTAATAAGGATACCCATAGCCCTGGGGTGGTTCCATTGTCTCAATTTAATGAGGATAATCTTGTACCATCTCCTAATTGGGTTCAAGTTCAAGTGAAAATAGGAACTATACTCAAAATAAAAATCTCTATAAAATGTGTGCTAGTTGGAGCATATATCATAACCTACGTGATAATCCAATATAATGTGCAAACATAAAAATATAATGTAAGATAATTTGATCTTAATAATGTAAAATAATATTTATGTCATGTATATCATTGCAAAATAGTGTTAACATAGATGTAATCAATGTATGTAACAATAAATATGAGTAAAAATGAGTAGTTACCTAGGGGTATGAGGCATGATGTCCATCATGACATCCAAGTATGAAGGGTAGATACATGAGGTCCATCATGGAAATTAAAATTGGTGTGTGTAAAATCAAAATACAAATGTCATACCCATGATTAATATAATAAAGCATACATAAAAACCACATGAAGCACACAAAGTATCCTAAGGGGTCACAATACAAAGGACATGAGCACATGTCACTAAATATAATAGAGGAAGGAATATAAGGACATGTTAAAATGTCCAGATATAAAAGAAATAAATTAGGTTAGAGCCACATAGAAGGACATGTTGAAATGTCTACATATACAATTAGGAAAGAACACACAAGGACATGGGAACATGCACAAAGCATACACAATCTGAATAGAAGTGTTATAGAGATAAATATCAATGGTATATTCAAATTCACTCAAATATAATAATTAAATAAATATAATAAAATCTAAACTATGAAAACTAGAAATGAAAACATGCATTAATTTAGTATAAATCTATGTATGATCTAATACTTATATATATTGAGTCTAAAATAGTGATAGTGGATAATTTTTTTGATTAAGAGTAGAAATAATCAATATCTAAATATAAAAATGCTAGAGATGGAATGTACAGTAGGTAAGGATAGAACCTGGTAAGACAAACTATGTATAGGATGCCCCACGTGGGTAAATGTGTGAAATGAATAACCATGAATAGGTGTATATGCCACCAATGGGTAGATGATAGAAAGTTTATATTGGTACAGTGGACCTAAATCATGTAACCAATATACAAGAACTCAAAAATAATAATTGAAGCATGTATTATGATAAAAATAATTATACGAAGATATATAACATATGTAGTGTCTAGAAAATTTAGGAAATGTAAACATAATAATGCATACAATCTATAAATATTGTGTTTTCTGAGTAATTATTTTATTTTTTTATGTTTTCAACATATTTTATTATTTTTTATTTTAAATAAATAAGGTATTTACAAGAAACATGAAAATGAACTATGTACAAGGAGAAAAAGAGAGGGAAAGTATGTACAAGAAAAGAGAAACCATACTAACCAATGATCCTCATGAAAGATTCACTTTCACTATGACCTCTATCAAATAAAGTAACTATGATCATGTGTACCATATGAAATGGAAACTATGAACCCATAATCTACTATATTGAGTAATGTGTAATTATATCTATATCTACCCATGTAATAGTACTAGGAATTTGTGCTACAAATGTGGTATCCTGTGAAATATAGGGTTATCAAGAACCCACATAGTAGAAGAAGTTGTAGGTGATATAGGTTCCTTTTGATAAAACCCCTAAGAACCCAATAATACTAATCTGAAAAAAGAGTGATTGAAGGAAGGCCATCTAGAATGTGTGACATATCTCTTACATAGGTGTCTCTATAGTAATGAACTCCATGGGAGAGTATGTGCACATGTTGGTATTGTAGGAGTAGACCTT
>JARHVA010004064.1:1237500-1417500 GCA_037957365.1 Torreya grandis
AACATATAATGGTATAGGTACTAGGATGAGTGGGATTGCCTTATATAGAAAAATCTATATTGATGCTTAATTAGTGGGCTCCACATGTGGGAGATCCATGGGTATGAGGGGATTAGGGAAACTAATAATGAGGATAATAATTGGATAGCATTGTGAGTGACCATAGAATAGGTGACCATGATAGGGAATAGAGTAGGAGGAGAGGGGTAGAAAGTTAGTGACACTAGAGATACCACCACCAACTCCATAATGAGATGAGCAATGACCATCTAAGACATGATATCGATGGAGATAGGAGGAGCATGAGAGAATGGATAATATCACCATATTTAATTAATTAATAGGTGAGATAGAGGAGAGCTAGATGATATAGAGGCCACTCATGCACAGACTGAGGTGGATATAAGTGATGATATCTAGATTTGAGATGAGGAGGTCACCTATAGATAAGGTACTAGGAAGCCTTGTAGATGAAATGACTATGCTAGGTAGTTAGGTGGATGGAGAAACCATAGTGGTCAAGACATATATATGTTAAAAAGATGATTAAATTATTACTTAAGTTTTTATTTTGAAATAGAAACCAGAGGTAGATAGATATGGTGAGATATAATAGTGATATAATATCTATCTGGGTGTGATTTTACAAATTTAGCTAAGGATGAGGAGGAGATATGGGGGTCACTTATGAGGTGAGAACTCCATGAAATCCTAGACGAGAATCTACATCCATATGACCCTACTACATTAGAGGACCCCAATGTACCATCTACCTTAGCTCAGGCAAGCTAGTTAAGATTAGTAGGGGAGGTAGTGAGGTAGATATGAGTATAGAGAGAGAGGATGAAACCACCAATAAAGATGGGTAAAAGTAAGATATGGGCATGATAGGCCCTAAAAGAGGAGAACACTATGTATTTGGCTATAGTGATGTAGATGACATGTGTACATATAGTGACCCTAACCTATATGACATAGGTAAAGGATTAAGAGAGAGAAACACACATGGAAACCTTATCCCAGTTGGCATACATAAAATCACAAGTGGCACTCTTATAAGGATAGTTAGATAGATTGACATCTTGGACAACCTCTTCATAGCTTACTATTTGGAGGAGTTAGATTGAGGCCTCAGTAGTCAACATGGATATGCCATGAGATAGACAGGATGGAGCCCAGCTATAGAGCTATATCATTGTATATAGCTATACATTTTGTATAAAAAACTATATATATATATATATATGTATATATATCTATGTATGTATATATATATATATGTATGTATATATATATATATATATACATATATCTATACATACATATATATACATACATACATACATATATATATATGTATATATAGATATATGTATACATATACATATATATATATATATATAGATAGATGTATGTATATATATATACACACATACATACATACATATACATACATATATATATGTATGTATATATATATATATATGTATATATATATATATATACATATATATATATATACATACATATATATATATATATATATACATATATATATATATACATATATATATATATATGTATATGTATATGTATGTATGTGTGTGTGTATATATAGATGTGTGTGTGTGTGTGTGTATGATGTATCATTTTGGCATATTGATGTCTATTGTGTATGTTGTTATCATTGTTGTGTTTACATATGCTTTAAATATATTTATTTCTAGCACATGTATTTAGCTATTGTTGTATATTCTATAGGAAATATATGAGATGTGATTTTTTTTCTAGCATCATATAGAACACATGCATGGGTAAAAATAAATAGGGAAAAAGGACTTGGTAAAATATAATCAATAAAAAATGTACTACACGCTATTTCAAGGTGGGAAATGTGTAATAAGAAAATGACTAAGTATAAAGAACTAAGGGATGCTAAAACAAGATGGTAAAAAGTATTTTGTTTTTAAACCAAAATGAAATATTTTTGTACCATACTAAAACAAGTAGAAACATACTAAATCGTTGTGGGAAATATGAAAAAAATGTAATACAATGGAAGGTATGTAAAAGGGCACAAATGGTATAAAATTAAATTAAATAAAGTCAATAAATTATACTAATCATGTTGGGAAGTATAAGAGAAAAACAAAATTGGAAAAAGGTTGATCTTAAATTTATCACACTAATTCAAGTTGGGAAGTATGAAAATTTTCAAGAAATGGTTGTATTCTTAAATACACTTGAAAATAAGAAGATAAAAGTGAAATAGAAATGAAGTAATCATAAAACATACTAAATCAAGCTAGGAAGAATGTCAATGATGTGTAAATTCATAATCAATCACATATTATCTCATATTTGACACATTTAATCTTGTTTGTGACTTGTATTACTGGAAAATTTGTGAGGAATGTTGGGTCATATCCATGATCTTATATTTCAACTCATAAAGAGAAAACCACTGGGGTGGAATAAATGGGAAAAATAAAGTAATAAAGCATGTGGGTAATATAAAGGAAAAGGGTGGTAATTTCTAATGAACGTTAGGCCCTATATGTGGTCTTAAAATATAACTCACAAATGAGATCCCAAGGGGAGTGATTAGTAGACAAAAAAATATTTCTCAAAAGGAAATATCATGGATATAGGGAATGAAAAGGGAGTGTAAAAATAAAGACTTAGGCATCTTATGAGAAGACCTTAGGAGATAAGAGGCATATTAACAACATTATAATACACTAAGTTACTAGTGACTACCATGTGCAAAGGAAACCTATTCATTATAGACATAACGATTGTTAGGCATATAAACATGCTACTAAGTGTTGACCAAATTAGACTTTTAGGTCAAATTAGGGCACCCCAAAGTGAAAAATTGAGTTTTAAGTGTTTTATGGGGTTTAATATTTGGTCATAAGGTATATCATATGTCATTTAATGTTATTTAATGATATATTAGCCTTAGTCACTTATTTTATTAGCTAGCATGTCTTTTTGAGTCATTGTAGGGGTCAAAAAGGTACATTTAATGACTTGTATTGAGTTATTGGGAAGTTTGAAGGTTCCAAAATATTATCTCACATCCCATGTGTCCTTATAGTTCTTAAGTAACTGACATAACTTAAAAGTGGTAGGTTCATACAGAAAAGTGTAGTTTTCTTCAAGAAAAAGAAGTGTTTAGCACTTGTATGGCCTCTTTGAAAAGTGTGCCACATTAAAAAAGGTATTAATGTGACTATTAACCTTATTTATGTTAATTTATATGTTTTAAATGCTTTGGAAGTGTCAGTTATATGATAAAACCATTATGCTCCTTTTTCACCCTTCTTGGCAAGCAAAAGTGACCTATAGGTTTGTACTTGGTATGGTCAACATAAGAGATTTTAGTTAAAATGTTATTAGGGTTTTATTATACACTCATTCATACTCTATTTTTTTTTCAAAGTAATTGTGGTTTAGGATATATGAACCATTCCTAAGAAGATGACCTCTCCAATCTACCTACTAATCTTTGTACCCTTCAATATTTCCCTTGGTTTGAGTAACTCCATATAATATAATTTATGATGTTGGTTAAAAATTATTTTTAATATGTCCCCTAATTTATACCATGATTTTTTTCTTGTTTAAAGGTGTTTATATGAGTCAATTATCTCAAAGTTGTAGGAGGGTGTCACCATTACAAAGTTGTAGTTAAATCTACCCTGTTTAAAAATGTTCATCTTCTCAGATGTTTTATGTCAATAAAAAAATGATGTTACACATGTATTATATCCATATTATCACCAATTCTCACGTTTGGTTTCATCACATCATACTTTTGATCATCTTCCCATCGTGTCATTCTTCATTGTCAACTCCTCACTTCTCACTTGTAGTCATATGGAGTCATGCGTATTGAGAATGTTTAACATAATTCATAGATGAGAAATTGAACTATAAATATTTGTATCACATTTTAATACTAGGTACATCATTTATATACCTTCACTTATAAAAATAAAGAGACTATGGTAGTCATACTCAGTCACTCACACATTTTGCCATTAGTGTCCACCTACAGGTGCTTCAAAGGAAAGATAATGAATCATATGAAGTATTTTACCTTGTATTAACATGTTATTTAAATATCCACATGATATATTTAGAGGTTATAATATTTATGACAAGGTTATACTTTAGGTTCATAATTCACATTCCTTCTTAATGCCCCTATCTATCTACATATAGCTTCATCTTCACTTACAAGGGTCCTCATAGAGACCAACCATATTGAAAGGAGGTGTATAATCTAAGGAAGGTATTGAGAGTGTGTAAAATCCTTTTTAAGAGGCCTAAAATACATTGAAACCTACAAATTATGCTCATTGTCTACACTAAAACTTTCTATTTATATGTAAATTATTTACCTACATGTCATAGCACAGAGATATAGAGGTTATCGTATGAAGAAATTGAAGCATGATAAACCCTCTTTTAAATTCCTAGTGATTTTAGGAATAATTATATACCTATTTTAAGAGAAATTTTGTTATAATGAAGTTAGAAACTTCATCTAAGGAGTAATGATAGTGTTTAGGCCCTTTTTCCCTGAACTAACAAAATGGAAGTCCAAAGGGGTTTTTATTATTATCCTATAATGTGTTTTCTAATGTATTTGAAGAATCTAAATATATGAGTTTTATTTCCTCTAGAATCAAGAGGAATTGTGCAAAAATGGATTCAAAGGGATTGATGGAATTTGGAAATTGAAATCCTCAAATTACCTTTAAAAGCACTAAAATAGTATAGTCTTATCTACACGTTTGAATTTTGGAGGACAATTGATGCCCCAAGAGAGACAAAGCATTATTTCATCACTTGAATGGTCCCATAGATTTAATAGTGTATAAGTGGCATGAAGATAATTATTTTGAGGTTTACATATAGTTTTAAATGTTCTTGGACACCTATAGGTGTTTCTCCTTAGGAAATTTGGCACCTATAGGTAGGTCCAAAAGTAAGGTATTATAATCAAGTAGGGTATGCAAATAATGCATAGTATTAGTGTTTGGTTAGTGTTTTTAAACATATAAGGTGAGTCAATTTATAACATATGTCTGGTGACCTCATTGTATTTCAAAGAGAGTCTTTAAAAAACCATGAAAAGGCCTAATTATAACCTACAAGTAGGGCTTCAAAGAGCAACAAAGCCAAATAGGGAAGGATCCCTTGCATCATCTCAGAGTGTAAGTAGGAGGTATAAAGAGAGTTTGAAAAATTAAAATTCCTATAATCACCTCAATTATATCTAGTTTTTACCTTAGAATCCCTAGGAAATGTAAAGATGTTATGACCATGCCTCTTGAAACCTTACAAAGACCTACATGCAGGGACAAATTATTTTCAACATATTCAATTACAATGCACTATAGGTAAAAGTAATCTAGATAATAAATTATGTAAGTAGTAATATGGGTTTTTTTGGTCATAAAAACCTTGAAAAATATTTCATGTAATATACCATTATCTCTAAAATCTCATTAACCACTACAAGAGTCACTATTAGAGAGAAAATTCAAAAAACACAATTAATTGTATGACTAGTATTGAAAGCTTTTAAAACACAAAATAAAAGGTTAGAGTATTAATAGAGGATGGATAAAACTTAATAATTACCATGAAATTATCTAGAGTCTTATGAATATAGGATTCAAGTAGACAAGGAGCTAAAACCAAATAACATACAGTCAAACTAGGAAGTGCCTGCACACATTATCTTTCCTCAAAGTCCACCTTAGTTTTCAATGCCTTTGAAAGGTCTAATAATTCAATAAAGATCTATAATTTATGGAGGGAATATTAAAAACTTGAATAAATTACTCAAATACAAATATATCTTGAGAAAATAGGGGAATTAACCCTTATTTTGTCTAAGATAGGGGGTACTTCCCTAGAATGCAAACTGTCATGTTTTGGAGGATGTAAAAATAAATGATGATATAGGGGATAATAAGACCTTGTTGTAAGGTGTGATAAGGTTTTAATGAGATAAAATAAATCTATAAAACCTCATAGGAGAAGGGGACTAGGTAAGATGGTCGAGATGTCTAAGTTTGTATGCAGACATGTCAAACACAATTAAGGGGTAGAGGCCAAATTGAGGGTTGCTCTCACTAGAAACCTTGGAAGGGAATTATAATTCATTTGAACATGACTCTGTGATATATTTATATTTTTTTGAGCTATAAAAAATAGGGAAACCACCAATAACTCATTTTGGGCCTCAAGGACAACTCATGTCTACTTGACATGGTTAGGCTTAGTCTTCAAATTATAAGTCATTTTCCATTTTTACCCTTAGTTATGATTTATTATGGATTGGAGAGTGTTTTTTAGGTCATATAATAAGTGTATAATCTATTTAAACTTAAAATAAACATTGAGGAAGCCATTTTTGCATCTAAAATCAACTCAAACTTATGCAAAATGAGAAAAAGGCTCAATAAGAGAGGTTTGGAAGCTCACACCTCTTTTGATGCTATGAATGGGAGTCTAAAGAGTTCAAGGATGTTTATTAGGGTCTTTAAATATTAATTTTTGGAATTGGTTGGAAAATTCAATGTCTATTTTTTATGAATGACTTTTAAGATGTTAAACAGGCCTAAAACCCTTGAAAACCCTTGTCAGTAACCCAATGATGGAAATGGATTTATAATTCTAACCTAGTCACATAGTTTAACCATGAAACATAATTTAAATTTTAAATAACTCACTTAGGTACCCTCCCATGTTTTTTTGTTGTACATAATCTATACAAAAATGGTAGAAAAGGGTACCTTTTACCATTTTTTGTTTTGTTAAGGATACAAAACGAGTCCAAAGATGAAACAAAGTTTAGAGGGAATATTTAACCTTTTATAACTCCTTATCTCAATTTTATTCCAATTTTAAACTCCTATGTGTCAAAACCAGGTGCTTCATCATAGCCAGTCAGAAATGGCATATTGGACAAACTAGTGAGAAGTGTGAAAACTTTAAGGAAAAGTGACTTTAAGGTGCCCCTAATGATTATAATGAAATTAAGGGTATTTAAACTTGTCATAAACTTACTCAAATATATTTTCATGAATAACTAATTCCAATTTTGGGGAAAAGTGTGATAGGTACTTAGAAGAGGAGTTTTCTTGACAATAAATGATGATGGCTCACTTCTAGATGTTTCCAGAGGATAAGAATGAAACCAATGCATGGAGATTCATGCCTAAAACACTTAAAATTCATGCCAATAATAATACATATTCCTAATTAGTTATGATGTGTTAAAATAAGACCAATCATGAGGGTAGTTTTTTGAGACAATTTTGAGGAATCTTATGCCACTTCACAAGAGTTTGATGACTTGGATGGACACTTGGGATTATTGACCTTTAATTTTTCATCTAAAATACTTATATCATGAACATTTAACTAATTCTCTTAGCTTTATAAGTGTCCTTGTGACCATTGGACTTCTCTATACTCCTCTCTCTCTCTCTCAAGTTCTATAAGAACTAGCCATTTTGACCATTCTAACTTATGCTCCACCTAAGTATGGAAAATACCTACTCATTTTTATACCTTTTGATCAATAATAATACTCATCATTACCTCATCCATGAATATTATTAGTGTGTTCATTTGGAATGTTTTATTTTACATAAGTGAAGACTATGGATTCCTCATCATGTTGTTTCATTATTTCATCTTATTTGTAGTTGGAAAGCTTCTTTTTATAGGGAATGTGAAGTTTTATGAGAAATTTAAAATATTTATTGATTTATAATATTAATTAGTGCCCTCATATACCTCTTTTATATTCCTCTTATCTTTAAATTCATCCTTAACCTCACAATGTAACATTGATGTAAGAATATGACGATTGGAAAAGTGTATGTCCAATTTGTCATTTGATTTCAAGTGTAATATGCATATGATTGGAAGTCATTAATATATTTGATGTATCACCTCCCTTAGGATATTTTGATTTCAGTTATCTCTCTCCCTTTTCACCCCCAAAATTTAAGTGTAGTTGTGATCCAAAGTTGTACATCAAAGGAGCTATCCCTATCTAGAGGTTCACCTCATCCTTAGGCTAGCCACAAGCCTAGAGGTGTTTCCATTATGCCACTTCGATGAGGAGAGATTTTACATATCCTCAATGGGTGAAAATCTAAGTGACAATATTTTTTAGCATGCTTAGTGGGATTCTTGGTCTAAGAGGTTGAGATATTTTTGGTGTTGTCTCTCAATAATCAACCTTTGGTGGCATATATCAAAGCATCAATGGTAAATTCAAAGATATATTAGTTGATCAAGTATCCAAAGTTATCTATTGAAGATTTTTGGAAACATTTTCATTTGTGATTTTTATTTCAATGAATTTTCATATCTAATTTTGGTGTTGAGCACTATTTTACACACGTTGGTGAGACTTTTCAAGATTTTGTCATTCCATATCAATATGAATAAACTCTTGATCATTTTTGTCAAGAATTTTACCAGTATTGTCCTAAAGTGTATCAGTCCTAAAATCAACCTTCTCCATGTCTTAGTCCTAGTCAACCTAGCCACTTCTCAAGCCAATCCATTTCCACCTTCAAGAAGACTATTTTGGGCTATGAGAGGTACATGTTGGATATTGATACTCTTAGATCAGGTGCTCAAGAAATTCATAATAATATTATTCATAAGGTGAGATATACATTAGATTTTGTCAAGTGAGAGTGGTTACCTATTAAAAGATCCAATTGGAAAAGGTTCATAAGTGAGATGCTTGGTGTGAGTGTCCTAGTTTTTTCCTTAGAGGATATGCTAGGATTTAGTGAAAGGCAACCTCACCAAACCAATTAGCCTCCATACTAACTTCCAATATTATCATATTATAAATATTTTATCCCCAATAATGAGACCAATCAAGGATATCAAAGTCATCATTTTTTGAATCAGTTAGAAGAGAAAGTTGAGAAGAAAAACCTAGTGTTTGAAGTTAACCTTGATAGGTAGATTGAGTTGGAAAATATGCATATGAATTAATTTATATTATCATAAAAGGAAGTGGAATTAAATCCCTAATTTTACTCTCACATTACACCCCCACCACCTAAAAAAGAGATTCATAATCCCAATATACTAAGTTGGAACAAGATAGTGGAGTCATGGGGAAAGAAAGAGGAGAAAAGTCTTGAAAAAAAGTGTGAAGTTGAGAAGACTCTTGATCATATATAAACTCCTCCTACCCTTCCTCAAGAAAATACTTCTAATCCTAACATAATAAGTTAGATTAAGATAGTGGAATCATGGGGAAAGAAGGAGGATAAAATTTTGGTTGATAAGAAGTGTGAAGTTGTGAATGAAGTTGATATTTTGCAAGTTCCTTCCACCCTTCCTCAATAAACTTCTTATGTTCCATGTCATCCCTCATGTATCCCTCATACTCATGATTATTCTTATGATATTTAGGAAATATTTTTGTAAGATAAACTAACCAATAAAATTTAAGAGTTAGAGGCAAAGATGAAGTTGCTAAGTCAAGGTGTGATGGAAGTTTTACACCCAAAAGAAGATCTTATGCCTAAACACACCCCATCCACCCTTCCTAAATTGAATCCTAAAGATAAATGAAATGTGAATGAAGTGGTTATAAAGTGGAAGGAATAGAATAATTTTTTTTAACCCAAGGTCTACCTCCCATTCCTTAAGATCTTCCAAAAGAATCCCCTACATTCCATTCCCAATATGATTTTGAGTTCTGTGTGCCACCTCGACCAACTAGTTCATCTTTTCCTTGCCCCATCACCCTTTTCCTTGATGGAATTTTGGTATGGGAACCTAAATAAGAGTAATTTTTTGAAAAAAAATTATAACTCTTGATTGGATAAAGCATAGTTCCTTGGTATCCTCATTGGACTAAGTCACATGAATTCAAAATGCCAAGTCTTGGAATCAATAAGGAGATGGAAGACTTTGTAGCCCTTGAGAATCAAAGTCATGTTATGGAAGTTTATTTTCAACTTTATATCCATAAATACGTCCTAAATGATGAATAATAATTGGTCTCTTGTGTTGAATTTTTTGATTGGGTTGATAAGGAATAATGTTCCCCTTTTGCTAAAGAGGAAGAAATAGTCATTAGTCCTTCCATCACTATGCAAGATGTCATAGAGAAAAAAAGTTCCTAAGAATCCTTTAGATTATTTTTTTGAAGTAGTTGGATAATGATACATTCATATTCAAGTAGTTGATTATTTGGTCAAATATGGAGAATGAAACTTTGGTATTCAAGTAAGTATACAAGGGGAAAGCAACCTTTCAAATCAATCCTTCCAAAAAGCATATGCATTTGATGATGACATGTTTGAATTCATCAATATGGTATATTATTTTAGAAATAAAATAGGAGAAATACATCAGCTCTTAAAGGTGAAAAATTTTTATATTGGACCTAATCTTCCATGTAACATGAAACTACTCTTGAAGTCATGCTTACTAAGGAGATACCAATTGACCATGAAATAAAGAGTGGATAGTAGTATGAAGTATGTGAACATGTTAAATAGGAGTATATCTAAACTTCATACTTATTTTATCATGATGTACTTGAGGTAAGATCAAGTGAAGTTCCAAATAATAGGTCTAATCCATAAAGCATTCAATGCAATGAAAAACATGCTTAGCACTATGTTTCATCTCACCATGAAGATGATTCAAGAAGTTTTACTTTTAATCCTATAAATGAGGTGTGTTAAGTTACTATTTGAGTATAATTTTTTTTTCATATTCCCCTAAGTTCCTTGAGCACATGCGTGTGTGTGTGTGTGTCTTTTTAGTTTGATATCTTGTTTTGTGTGTCTTTATTTTGTGTGGTTGAGGTAATCAATTGGTCTTATCTTGATAAAATCTTGTGGTCAAAATTTTCCTTATTTTCATCAAAATTAAAATTACTCCCTAATATCAATGTAATAATCAAGCTATTGGTCTAGTTATCATAGCAGACATGCTACCCCTATCAGTCACCAATTTTATGACCAAATTTGACTTTTAGGTCAAATTGGAGCACCCCTAGGTAAAAACATTAGTTTTAAGCATTTTAGGGGGTTTAATATATTTTAATGAGGTATATCATATGTCATTTAGTGTTATTAAATGATATATTAGCCTTGGTAACCTATTTCATTATCTAACATGTCTTTCAGTGTCATTTTAGGGGTCAAAAATGTGTATTGAATGAATTACTTGGATTTATTAGGAAATGTGAAGATTAAAAAACATAATTTAACATAGCATGTGTCCCAATAGGTCTTAATTAACTAAAATAACTAAAAAGTGGGATCTTCATTAGAAAAAATGGTAGTTTTCTTCAAGAAAAAGAAGAGTTTAGCACTTATACGACCTCCTTGGGAATTGTACCACATGGTAAAAGGTTTTAATGTGACTATTCACCTTCATAATTTTAATAAATATGTTTTACATTATTTTTAAGTTTTTTATCTAAAACTATTCTACTCATTTTTCACCCCTCTTGGCCAGTAGAAGTGATCCGTAGGTTTATACTTGGGACGGTCAACATAAGAGGTTTCAAGAAAAATGATCTTGAGGGTGTATTATAAACTTAGATTAAATTTGATGTTGTTATATATTAATGTTTGTTTATAATTTATTAACCATTCCTAATAATTTGACCTTTCAAATTTGCTTGCTAATCTATGTACTTTGTAGGTTTTATCTTGGTTTGAGTAGCTCCATACAATACACTTGTTGATTTTGGTCCTAAATGGTTTTGAATATTTCACATCATGTCTCCCATGATTTTTTTCATGTTTAAATGTATTTTTATGAGTCAATTATCTCAAAGTTATAGGAGGGTATCACCATTAGAAAGTTACAGTCAATTCTACCTTATTCATGAATGTTGGTCTTCTACAAAGGTTTATTGTGAATTAAAAATGATGTTTCATATATATAAAATCCATATGATCACCCCTTATGAGGTTTGGTTTCATCACACCATACTTTCGAGCAGCTTCCCATCTTATCATTATTCTTTGTCAACTCCTCACTTCTTCTCAGTTTTAGTCACAGTGAGTCATGTGTATGGAACATGCTTAACATAATTCATGGAAGTCAAATGTGAGTCTAAATATGTGGATCACATTATAATACCAGGTAAATAGCCTATATACCTTCACTTGTCAAAAAAAAAAGAGACTATGGTAGTCATACTTAGTCACTAACACATTCTACCATTAGTGTGCACCTACGAGTGCTTCAAAAGAACGATAATGCATCATATGAAGTATTTTACCTTTTATTGACATGATATTGAAAAATACACATGATATATTTAAAATTTATAAGATTTATGGTAAGGTTATACTTCAGGTTCATAATTCACATTCCTTCATAATGCCCCTGTCTGCCTACATACAACTTAATCTTCACTTATAGGGATTCTCATAGAGACCAACCATATTGAAAGGAGGTGTATAAGATAAATAGGGTATTTAGAGTGTGAAAAATACTTTTTAAACTTTTTAAGATGCCTAAAATACATTTAAACCTACAAATTATGCTCACTATCTACACTAAGACTTGTTGCATGTATGTAAATTGTCTACCTATAGGTCATAACATAGAGATATAGATGTGGTTTTATGAATAAATTAAAGCCTTATAAACCCTCCCTTAGATTATTAGTGATTTTATAATTCATTTTAGACATACTTGAAGATAAATTCTCTTATAAGGAAGTAATAAACTACCTCTAAGGAGCAATGATAGTGTTTAGGCCCTTTGTCCCTGAACTAAGCAAATAAAGGTCCAAAAGGGTTTTTTGAATATCTTATAATGTGTTTGCCAAGGGATTTGAAGTATATAAATAGGTGATTTTTTTTGCCTCTATATTGGATAAGGATTGTGAAAAAAATGGAATCAAATGGATTGATGGAAAGTGGAAATTGAAATTTATGAATTGCCTTAAAAAGTTCTAAAATACTACAGTCTTATATATAGGTTTGAAGTTTGGAGGATAGTTGATGCTCTAAGAGTAACAAAGAATTATTTAATCACTTTAATGGTACCATATATTTAATATTGTCAAAGTTTCATCCATATCATTATTTTGAGGTTTACACATAGTTTTAAATGTTCTTAGACACCTATAGGTGTTCTTCAATAAAATTTGCACCTAGAAGCAGGTTTAAAAGTAAGGTACTATAGTCAAGCAGGGTATGCAGATGGTGAGTAGTATTGGTGTTTTGGTAGTTTTTTGATACATCAAATGTGATTGAAGTTATAAAATATTTATATTTACCTAATTTTATTTCAAATAGATTCCTAAAAAAAACATGAAAAGGCCTAATTTGAACATATAGGCAGGGCTTCAAAGAGCAATACAACCAAATAGGGAAGGATCCATTTCATGAGCTCAGAGTGTAGATAGGAGGTATAAAGAGATTTTTAATAATTAAACAACATAAAATAACCTTTGTTATATCAATTTTTAACTTCAAAATCTCTAATCAATGTAAATGTGCTATGACCAGGCCTCTTGAAACCCTATAAACACCTATAGGCAGGGACAAATTATTTTCAACGCAGTCAATTACAATGGATTGTAGATAAAATTAAGCTAGAGAATAACTTTTTTAAGTAATAATATGAATTTTTTTGCTTATAAAAAAATTGAAAAATATTTAACTTACATTACCATTAGTATAAAATCTCATTAACCACTACAAGAGCCACTATTAGAGAGAAACCTTAACAAACATAGTTAGCTATATGATTGGTATTAAAGGATTTTAAAACACAAAATGGATGTTTGGAATATGAATAGAGTATGGATACACCTTAATAAATACCATGAAATTATATATATTATTATGAACATGGGAGGCAAGTATATAAGGAGATGAAACCAAATAATATACAGTCAAACTAGAAAGTGTGTGTACATAGTGTCCTTTGTCACAATCCACCTTAGATTTAAATGACTTTGGAAGGTATAATAATGTAATAAATTAATATAATTTTATGGATTTAATACTCAAAACTTGAATAATGACCTAAAATACCCATATATATTGATAAAATAGAAGTACCCCCTATTTTGTCTTAGATATGGGGTACTTCCCTATAGTGCAAATTGTCAAGTTTTGGAGAAAGTAGGTATAAAGGATGATATATGGGATAATAAAACCATGTTTTAATGTGTGAGAGGGTTTAAATGAGATTAAATAAATGTATAAAACACCTCATATGAGTATGATACAAAATAATATGGTCTAGATGTATTAGTTTGTAGGTAGACCTGTCAAGCACAATTAAGGCCTAGAGGCCAAATGGAGGGTTGATCTCACTTGAAACCTTGGAAAGGCATTATAATTAATTTTATCAGAAATATGGGATATTTTAAGATGTTTTTTATCTATTAAAAAGTATGTAAACCACTAACAACTCATTTTGGGGCTCAAGTACAACTCAAGTCTACTTGACATGGTTAGGCCTAGTCTTCAAATGATAAGTCATTTTCAATTTTTACCCTTAGATAGGATATATAATGGATTGGAGAGTTTTTTTGAGTTCATGAAAAAAGATTATAAGCTTTTGAAAGGTAAAATAAACCTTGAGGAAGTCATTTTTGGCTCAAAAACTAACTCAAACTTGTGCAAGATGAGAAAAGGGCTTGATAAGAGAGGTTTGGAAGCTCACACCTCTTATGATGATATGAATAGGAGTCTAAGGATTTCAAGGATGTTTAGGAGGGTATTTTAATATGAATTTTTTAAATTGGTTTTCAACTTCAACATCAAGTTTTTATCAACAAAGCTTAAGAGGCAAAACAAGCCTAAAACCCTTGAAAACCCTTGTTAGTGACCCAAAAGATGGAAATCGAGTTAGGAATATAATATAACAAAAATATTTGACCATTAAACCTATTGTAACTTTCATGGGACTCACTCAACGAAATGGGTTACATTTTACCATTATCTATGTTGTGTAGGCTATAGGAGGAGTTTGAAGATGAAACTAGGTTTTGAGGGAATTATTAGGCTTTTTATAGCTCCTTATGGACATTTTATTCTAATTAAAACTCCTAAGTGTCCAAACTAGGTGCTTCATCTTAGCTAGTTAGAATTGGCATATTGGACAAGATAGTGAGAAGTGTGAAAATTATAAGGAAAATTTATTTTAACATTCCCATAATGATTATAATTAAATGGAAGGTCTTTATCATTTTATTACACTTTCTCCCATTTATTTTCAAAAATAATTGATGCCAATTTTGAGGACAATGTGTAGGGTGCATGGAAGAGGAGTTTTTTGATAGTAGATGATGATGGCTCACTTATCAATATTTTTAGAGGACAAATAATTTAAAAAATGCATTGAAATGAATTCATAATACCATTAAACTTCATTAAAATCACTATACCTGGTCCTAATTAGTTATGAGGCATTGAAATAGTGCCAATCATGAGGGCAATTTTCTTAGCCAATTTTGAGGAATATTTAGCCACTTTTCAAGAGTTTGATCACTTGGATGGACATTTATGATTATTAAGCTTGCATGGTTCATAAAAAATCCTTATATCATGCATAATTAACTGATTCTCTCATATTAATAAGTTTCCTTATAATCCTTAGACTCTCTCTCTCTCTCTCTCTCTCTCTCTCTCTCTCTCTCTCTCTCTCTCTCTCTCTCTCTCTCTCTCTCTCTCTCTCTCTCTCTCTGGTTCTATAAGAACTAGCCATTTTGACCCTTATAACTTATGCTCTATCTAAGTATGGAAAATACCTACTCATTTTTATACATTTTAATCAATAATAATAGTAATTTTTACCTCCTCCATGACTATTCTTATTTTTCTCATTTGGAATGTTTGATTTTGGATAATTGAAGACTATGGATTTTTTAGCATGTTGTTTCATTATTTCATCCTATTTGAAATTTAAAAGCTTCTTCATCCAAGGAATGTTAAGTGCTATAGGAAATTTAAAATATTTAATGAGTTATCATATTCATTAGTTCCCTTATAGGCCTATTTTTTAGTCTTCTTATCTGGCACATTCATCCATAACCTCACAATGTAACATTAATGTAATAAGATGAAGATTGGAAAAGTGTTTGTTCAATTTGTCCTTTGATTTCAAGTGTAATATGCATATGGTTAGAAGTCATAAATATATTTGGTGTATCAAATCCATTTTTATAGTGTTATTTTAGTTATATCTCTCCCTTTTCACCCCCAAAATCTAAGTGTAGTTGTGATCCAAAGTGGGACATCAAGGGAGCTAGCCCTATCTAGAGATTCACCTCATCCTTAAACAACCCACAAGGCTAGAGGTGTCTCTATTATGCCACTTGGATGAGGAGATATTTTCCATATCCTAAAAAGGTTCAAATCAAAGTGACAAATCTAATATCAAATCATAAATCTATATTAGTACATTCAAATTAAAGTGACAATTAAAGGAAACTAAGTAACCAAATACAATGACTAACTAGGACACTTAGGATTAACAATGAACTAGCATGTGATATCAATTATCAACCAGGTATATGCTTAGTTTATTAACAAAGAAGAAGGTAAAAATTAAATCCAAAGGTAGATAAGTAAAATGAGATTATAATGAGATACATTATTTTCTAACTGATCACATAGTTATAAAAAAAAGGACCAAAGGGAATATGGTTTGTATAACAAAGTCAAAATGATAATTATCTATGAAAAATAGAGATAAGAAAGCAAAAAATCATGAAGACAAGAAATTTGTTTTGATAAAACTCAAGAAAACAAGATAAATTAATGATAAATAAAGATGATCATGCACAAATATAAATGACAATATAATCAAGATATAGTACAAAAGGTAAAAGTGCTCTATAATAGAAATATGAATTTGACATAGTTTCAAATTATATAAAAGATAGATAAAAATAAAATTAGAGAATGCATTGAATCAAAATGTAAATGTAAAGGCACCATACATGTGCTCATAAGTACTAATAAATTTTCCCACACACATTATCCTAGACATTAGATAAATCTTTATGAAGCTAAATACAAACTGATGCTCATGTATCATCAATATTCAATGAAAAATGGAAAAAGATTTCTCTTTTAATTTCCTGAAAGGATAAAGTAAGAATGCTTGAAGGATAATTTTTTGGATGTAAATTAGGTAAGGGATGTTTGGGATAATACATGGGAGTGAGCTCTATGAGAGATGTAAGAATCATTGGTGGAGAAAGATCCATGGCTGAGGTAAGGTCCATAGGTAAAGGAAGTTCCACAGGTGAAGGAATCATGGGTGGAGGCACAAAATATGATTAAGAGACAATAGGAGGAGATGGAACCACTAGAGGTGGAACCATGGGAGAAGAATGAGAATTATTTTTATGGGGATGACTTGTGAAGGAACATAAGAAGTTCTAATAATATCTATAAGGTGATCCTTAAGGTTTTATTGAAGGTTGAGGTAATGATCAGTGTGATGGGTGCCACATTAGTTCCATAGACAATACACCTCACCATAATTAGGTATATTTTTAGGTAAAACCTTTAAGGGGGGCATAGATTTGTCTAAGGAAGGAGAGGAAGGATGTAAAATATCAATATACTATCACACTTGTGACAATGAGTAGAAGAATGATTATCTATTCCATAGAAGTAATAAATATGCTTGTGAGTGGTCTTAGGAGAAGTACTCATAGAAGGAGGTGTAATAGGAGTGGAAGTAGTTGGAGAAGACTCATCAGACCATTTGGTGGGAAATGGAATCACATTAGTCAAAGGAAGAAAACCATCACTAAGGGAAGGTGGTGATGGAGGAGGAATGGAACTAGGCTCAATAGAAGGAGCAATGGGATGAGAATTATGGGTAGGAAAAGTGAGAACAAGAGTGGGAACATGCTCAAGTATAATAGGATCAATAATGTGCTCAACTATATTGGTAGTATGAATGGGCTCCAATAAGGGATCTAATAAGGGATTAGTAGGATTTATAGAAGGTTTAAGAAGGGTCACACTAATCTCAGGAGTAAACCAACTACAATGATCAGGGTACCTAATAAAGCATTAAGGCTCGATCATATCATGATCCATGAGCATAATCCTACAAACTTCATCAAAAATTGGAGGTGTTGGTGATATGTCTACCTATGATAAAAATATAATATACTAAAATTAGGAATTATAACTAAAGGAAGATAGGAAGATATGTGAAAATAATCAAGTAAATAAGAATGATATGGATAATCTTGACATCATGGGTCTATACAAGGCCACCAAAAAATAGATCAACTAGGGAATAACCATCATCATAATCCATGGTGTGAATATCAATGACATAAGTAGGGATGACCTTATCATTCGATGAAGTCTGGTGAATAGAATGATGATTCTTGGTTAAGACTACATGAATATCATCGTAAAAAGGCTTACAATAATGAGGTTGTAAGGAAGTACGAAGATATGAGATGAGGTAAGGAGAAAGATTGTGTTTTTAAATCTTTATTTTAATCTCATTAGGCTCAGAATCATCTAAAACTAAGATATTAGAGGGAATGTTCCGAATGAGTTTGGGATGTCTGTTGTAACCTCATGTTAAATTAAAGGGAAAATTAAGATGTTGAGACTCACATAATTGAATTCTAGGCAAAGGTATAATAATAGGAATCTTAAAGACACCAAATTATTGGAATTATTCAAAATTACAAGAGTTAGTATCACCTTGAATCCTATAAATGGATCCATTATGATGAAATTTAATGCATTGATAGGCAGAAAAAGTAATAAATCTCATACGGTGAGTCTATGGCCTACTAACCAAGATGTTATAATAAAGGGTAATGTTAAATATCATCACCTTCACGTGAATGGTAATATGTGGGATGTTAATGGGAATCCACACACATCCTAGAAGAGGCATTTTCCTTCTATCATATCCTTAGTAGGTGTTGCATGTAGACTTGAGATTGCATTCTGAACATTAAAGTGTTTTAATGAAGTCAATAGAGGAAATGTAGGTGTTGGAACCCTTGTAAATCAATGAACACTTAGCTTGAATATCTTATATTTTAACACTAATGAATAAGGTAGGATCATATGCATGAATTATAATCTTGTTAGGAATCATAGGAGCTATAGTAAATTTTAAGGAAAGAGAAGTGTCCATAGTTTCATCAGCATGGATAGACATCTCTTTACATTATTTTAATATAAAATCATTAATGAGTGTAATTCCCATCCTAATAGGGGAGGATGGGGGAAATTCATTTAAAATAATAGTTAAATAAGATAGTTTTTATGATGTGGAGAAGTTATCATAATATCAAGGAATAAAATCTACAGTGGGAGATTAGTGAGTTTCGTGATGGGATCCCATTCATAATAACCCATAAGAAGGTTGTTAGATATAAGTGCATAATTATTAAGGAGGTCCTCAGAAGGAGGAGCCAAAGTGTATTATAATTTATGTTTAATAGAAGAAGAAGGTGTAGATCAAGATTTAAATTATGTTGTGATGACAAAATAACTAGTTCAAGTTGATTTTGAGAATTGGTATAAGAAATTTTATTAAAAGACTGATTTTCATTAATGTTAGAAGATGAAGGAAGAGTGGTAGAAATAGAATATGTAGTGTTATCTAAGGTAGAATTAGAAATTGGTCATCAAAAGTAATAAGGTCATCTTTCCCCAACTATTTAAATGAATTGGAAAATAATCCTAGATAACGCGATATGTTTGAGATGGAGTGTAGATAAGCTAGGAATCGATAAAAACAACCACCCTTTATATATTAGTCATGTTAGCCATCTTCTCTTTGAAATTGGGTTCAACAAAACTTTATATACTATTGGTGGAAGGGGGTGGCCTTGTCTTGATTGTCTTGAATATTTTGATGATTAGAAAGAGGGTCTTCATGTATAGTCAAATGAGTATTGGATTGGTTAAATGATTGAGATTTATCATGTGATTTATAGTCCTTAAAACAAATTTCATAAGATTTTTTATGATTTCAAATGAGAGAAACATGATCAAAATTAGGACCAAGAATAAATTCTATAGGTTTCATTATAATGACCCCAATTAGTGTGAAACTAGAAAAACTTGTTAGGATCATACCAGGATTTCATAGGATGGGTAGGGTCAAGTTCTCATGGTTTATGAACATTAATTTTGTTTGGTGAAGATAAGTGAGTAAATTTATGTTATTGAAAATGGGGAGTTGGTTCTAATGAAGGGGTAGGAATGATAGCTTAAACATTGTGAATGGTGTCATAATAATCCATAACACCATCATTGGTAACATTGAACTTTTCTTCTTAAGATATGAGGACCCCCATAAGGTTGGGGTGGCTTGAATTAATGCATAAGTAAATATTATCATTTATATTGGTCAATAACCTCCTCCAATTTACATGGAGAGAGTGTGGACCTAATATTAAAGTTTAGGAAAAATGGCATTGGGAAATAGATGGAAAATATTATCATCAACCATGTTTGTTCACATTTATTTGACAAATTTTTCCACATTTTAACAAAGGCTTGAGTAGTTTCATTTACAATTTGTTTATAATTTATGAAGTGGGCCAAAGTATTTTTGGGAAGATCACTAGTTTAGAATTATTTAACTAAAGAATTCATTAAATCCTCAAAACTAGTAATGGAATGAGTTCTAAGTTGGTTGTACCAATCCAAGGCATCACTTATGAGAGTTTTGGCTAAGAGTTTGGTAGCGGAAAAGGTGTTCAATTTGACCCAATCCTTATAAATATCTCCAAATGTTTTAATATGAAAGGTGGGATAATTTTATATATTATAAGAAATTATAGTTGTGATACCTCCTATATCAATGTTAGAAATTTGAGTATTGAGAAATTCATTTTGGAGATGCTTAATGGTTTTGTTGATTGAAGGAGGTTGAGGAATGAGATTGTCTTGAGAATCTCAAAGAGGAGGGTAAACATTCTAGTATGTGTGTCCCAAGCCATTAGTTGATGATGAGTTTGAAGATGGAGAATGTGGTTTTGCATTCTCATCATTTGATTTGTGTTATCAGCTTGAAAGGTATTTATTTTATTGAGTGTTTGTAACAATAATTGATGAGTTTGAGGCTGAGAATAAAAGAAAATGGTACCCCTAAATATAGTTAGGAATGTAAGAGTAGGTGAATGACGCTCTTTAGATTGACCATTAATCATAAGATTTTAAATAGTAAAAGGATATTTTCCTTGATGTTGAGGAAATTTAGAGATAAAGAAGAACATTTTGGGGGTATACTCTAATTTGGATTGGTCTTATAATGAAAACAAAGTATTACGCTAAAAATAGGTACTAGGAGGGGTCACATAGTTTATTGTGTGACTGGAAATATGAAGATTACTAGCATCAAAGAGAGGATCCATACTTTGTCTATGGGAGACCCTATGAGGGTTGGTAAAATTTATCATGTCTGTTGACTAAAACTCAATATTATCATCAAGTAGAAAGTCTATGATGAAGGGAAAGAAAGAGAGATGAGAAAACAGTAAAATGGGTAATGATAGGAACAATACAAGGTCGATTAGGTTGATTTAGCACAGTAGATAGAGAATAAAAAAGAGAAAATAGGGTCTTCAAATAGTACAAGGTTGATTGGGTCGATCCAGTAAAGTGAATAGAGCTTAGGAAAAGGTATAGGGTCGATTGGGTCAATATAGTATAATAGATAGGGAAAATTATGAAATATATAATAGATTGTGAATTAAAACAAGATAATTTTTACAAGTAATTTGAAAATTAAGAATTAAAGGTAAGAAAATAGTCAATTGGATTAATGATAACCAATCTAATTGATGCACATAACACAAAACTTTGCACCAACATTAGCTAATCCAAGTTTTTTTCTATATAAATTATAATTGATCAAAGATCAACCAATCAACTTGGAAAGTAAATAGCTAACTAATTGGTCAACCTGAATGTTTATAAGATTATAATAATATGATTTTAAATGTGATGGGAAGTTGGCTACAAGTAAATAACTAGAAAGCAATCTAAGGATGGTTTCAGGTAGATTGGACTGAAAGGGATATGTAGTGGTAATGATACAAGCTTGGTATTGGGGTTTACCCCCTTAATTAACACATATTAGTGATAAGTTTATCAGGTGATTAGCCAGAATATACCATTAAACATGCTTTATACTTAACTAGAACATTGAGTCAGCTTCCCCATTGGTAATGAAATCTAATTAGGTTGGCATTGGGTAGACAAAATTTAAAATTCTTGTTTATATTTTGTTATTTGGTTGTGTATGAATAAAATATAAAATAGTGAAACTAAAAAATTAATTGAAAACCACATAATTAATCTATGTGATATATTCTAAGAATGAAATCGACAAGAAAATAAAGTGTGAGCTAATTACTAGAATATAAGGTTAATTCCAAATTTGAAATAATATGTAATGTTGATATAGTCCATAGTGTATGCATAAAATATAGAACATGGTTAACAGGATCAAACCTATACTAAAAAATCAAAGTTTAAAAATGTATGAGGTCAACAAAGTCAATGCAATTATTTAGACAACACACAAAACATAGAACTGGGTTAGTATGGTTGATCCAGTTGACTGTGTAAGGGAAATTTCAAAGACTAAAAACTATAAAAGGAAATACTAATGAAAGAGACAAAGAAATAGAAAAGAACCTTGGTTGATTAGAGATGTAGAGAATGAATATTGTTATTCAAGAACCTTCATGTATGCTTATAAATTATGCTAATTGGGTTGATTGGGTTAATCAAGATTTTCAAAAACCTATTGCTAAGTGCCTAAAAATGTACAAGGTTGACTGAGTTTACTTAGTTGTCTAGACTAGATGTTTGAAAGTCTAAAAACTTGTACCAGGTCAATTAGGTCAATCCAGTAGCTTATACCTAAAAAATTATGCATATAAGTTAGATTTGGGTCAATGTAGTGAATCCATTATGGAAAATTTATGATAAAAATAATGATGAAAAACAATGAAATAATGAAATAATAAGAACAAATCTTGCAAGGGCTAGTTCACATCAAGTTCATTAGAATGTATATAATCAAAAATACATCATATATATAAATCAATCTTGGATCAAATAAGATAGAGCATACTTACACTTTTGATTGGGAATATATTTGTTAAAGAGGATCATGACCAATATGGGGATCTGTTATACCCAATTAGGGGATCACTCGACACAATACAATATGATAGGAAGGTTTCCAAAGCCTATAGTCTAACACAGTCATGTAACAACCCTAAAAGAGTCCTAGATTTTAATATTCACTCTATTCTAATAAATAATAAGGTAAGTCTAATCTAGTACACACCAAAGCATGTCTCACAAAGTGGGGGTTAAGAATAAAACAATCTAAACTAAACATGAATAAAAGACATATACTCAAGTCAATATATACAAAATCCTAATGCATAGGAGAGAAGCAAAAATACATTATCTATCTACTCTTACAAAGGATAAATAAATTTATGAACACATACCTTTAATATGAACCCTATGAGCCTCAATCTCTCCCTTGGCCAAGGTGCTTTACAAGATATTATTGTGGTATATAAGGATAACAAAGATAAATAAACTTTAGGCTACATAACCTATGTAGCTAAAATTCTTATAAACAAGACAAAATCCATATCTCCAAAGAAATTATGGAACCCTAAGATTTATTACTCAAGTATAATGGTCAATAATCAAATGTTCATTATTCTTATTTGCTTCTTTATGTTTAAATGGTTGGAAATGAACTTGTATATATAGGCAAATCTTAACTTAAATCCTTCTAATTATGTTAGATGTATAAGGTCAACTTAGTCAACCCTATATGTTCATAGGAGGTAAATCACTAGGTCCTGAGCTAGGTCAGTTGAAGGGCTAACAAAACTCCAAGTGATAAATATCCATAAACTAGTACAACATCAACCCTATCGACCTTGTACACTTAGTTGGTGAAAGGAGGTCAAGGCAAGAAAAAGGAGGATAATACATGGAAAATGATTGGAATTTGTACAATAGATAAGAATAAGCTTAGGGTAAATGGTTTTAGGAGACAAGTGTGTAGATGATAAGTGGAAAAAGGGACAATAATCATATAAATCATTAATCATCTTCCCACCCCTTTCTTAGTTCACCCTTTAAGGCATGTACTTAGAGAGATTAAGACTCGATGGGTTCCTATAAGTTATAAAGTGTCAATAAGTGATAAATTTTTTAAATTATTATGTGTATACACTCTCATTAACTCTCCATCCTTCCCTTACACTCTTCAACCTCATTAGTGCCATAATTCCCTTATATCCTTTTTTCACCTTTTCTTTTTGTTTCAACAATCTATAAGTTACCTTTAGGATCTAATTCCATATTTTGATACCATGTATCTTTTTATAATCCCACATAAATTTTCTATATATAAATCCTTATTTATATATTAGTTCCATTTTTATCACCTTCTCAATTAGGCCTTCTAGCCCTCCATTCACTAGCCCAATCATTAAAACCAAATTAGATAATATAGTACCAAAATAAAACCACATTAATCATTATTTACATATCAAATTATGTTATATTACAAATTTTTAATGAATTCTTATGGTTATAATATAATATATATGGATTTTACTTTCCAAACTCTAGTTGGTTAACTCTAGGGGTCGAGAGGCTTCAAAATTCATTTTATTTAGTTTGACGTCCTATAACACTAAATTGAGACCTTCATAAGTTTTTTTCTACCCCTTTCCACATTTCCAGATACCTTATGATCCTATTTAAATCTTTTTATACTCACAAGAAAACAAATTATAGAATTATTTGTTCTTTGGTATGACTATGTAACCACTCAGTGATCTGTTTACAATCCAAGAGGCTCCAAACTTCAGAAGGGTTATTATCTAAACTTATTTCCTTTAAAATTATATCAAAACTCAATAAAAATAATTACCCTTCACTTTATCACAACTTACATTCATTTTATAGCATTCTAAAATAGGGTTTTTATCTATTTACACATGGTTTTCCTTTAACTAATTGTATATTGTAATTTTGTCAATTGTTTGACCTTAAAACCTAACTCTTTAGCATCCAACATACCATGTTTTATAATTATATCATTAAAATCAATATAAACCATAATATTTACATAAGAACTACTATAATAAATGGCAACTTACTAGATTCTAGATAATCATAGGCATGTAATAGGGTTTGAGGGTAGAGAGTAATCTTTTCCTGAGTCTACTCACTATAAAACATTATATACATTCACCATGAGGTCTAAATGATTCTAATATCTTCAAGATTAATGTTCCATGGAGTTTTTTCCATGTCAAACCTGATAGACTCACCAAATCATCTTCTAATTGACTACAACCATACATTATTTATGTCAAACTTATAGTAACACAAAATGTGATGTGATTATGGCCTCAAGGTAATTTATATGGAAACATACAACTTGATAGAAATCTAATAACATTTTAGGAAGCATACTCATATATAAAAAATCCTTTTTTTTCATTTGGATCATCAAACATTACAATTTGAGTCATTAAATGAACTTTGCCACCTTTTCTTGGAGAGGTTTTATAGTCTACTTTTCTCGTTCCCCTTTTCTCATTTTTAGATCTCTCTCTCTCCACAGTATCTCACATTACCCTTCTCTTCCTACAATTACTTAAAACTTATTTATTCATCCAACATTATGTTGGCTTTTGAGGTGGTTATAAAAACAATACTCTCACATGCCAACCCAACATGAGAATGAGAGTTACTCTTTTTGTCATGATTCTTTAATTCCAAGCCTTTAAGGATTTATATATATAATTAATTAAAAAATATATTTAGATGACTCCTTGTACCATTTTCAAATCCCTTTCTCACCTAACCACATCTTATTATGTTTATGGTCTTCTTTACTTAGTTATAATATTTGAATTTTCAAATTTACACTTTTGGAGGGAAAATACCAATACACACCAAGCTCACTCTTAATGACTCAAAATGACATATAAAGACACAAATGTAACATAGACATCCTTAACACACACTCTCACTCCAAAATTGATCAACTCTAACTCCTACCTATGACATATCATCTCAATAACTACAAATGGTTTTTTGCTTACTAGATTCTCCTGCATCATACTACCTAGGAGGGGAAAAATTTAAATATAATATATTTTTATTGAATTTGAATTTATTCTTTCAGGATATTCAATGATAAAATTACTTCTTCTCCTTTCTTGTTATTTTATTCTCATTAGGATTTTGTATTTATGCTTATTTGCCATGTCCATTCTCCTTGGCAATGCATCATCTGCCTCTATGAGGTGTACCAGCTACTACAATTATATTTTTATACATGTCCTACCTCTTAAAACTCAATTTTTACTTCATCATAATTTTTTATATCAAATCATTGTCATCTTTCATTCTTACTCTTATTTTATGGCTTCCTTCTTCCTCGATTTCTCTTGGCTCTTATGTCCTTAGTTGTCTTTGCTCTTTGGTAATTTTGGTTCCTTATTCCTTGTACTCTAAGTTAGAATTTTAACTTGAAATTTTACCCCTTAAGGAGATGATGATTCTCTTTTCATTCAAGTGACACAATGGAACCACCTTAGGGATGTGGGTGACCTAAATTTAAGGTGGATCTCTAGATTAAGGCTAGTTCCCTTGATGTACCACTATAGATCAAACATACTAGTAAATTTTAGGGGTTGAAAAGGGATAATAATAACTAAAAACAAATTTAATATATGATAGGTGATACATCAAATAGATTATTTATTCACACCACTTATAGTGCACTTGAAACCAAAGAGAATCCCACACATACACTTCATCCAATTCAACACCCTTCTACATCAATGTTTCAAGCATGGGGTATTGAAGAGAGCTTAGAATAGGATTAATTATAAAATAGGTATTCTAGAAACACTAATTAATGATCTACTCATTATACCTATAGTCCACATTAGACACTTCTTGTTGACCTAAAAAAGAGTTCTTTTAATCCACATAAGGCACTAAGAAGAGTAACATGTGAAGGAAAGCAAAATACACTTACACAAGACCAGAAAACAAAACATGAACTTAGTGAAATATTTAATGAGATTAAAAAACATTATTTATTAATTAAAGGCAAAAATTTAGTAGGGATTCACCATACCTAGCTGGAGAGCTCTGTACAACAACCAAAAAAGGCTATAATTTATAACAATTATGAAAAGAGAGAGAGAGAAAGTGAAGTTCAAGAGTCACTAAGACACTTATCAAGAAATAATGAGTTAAAATATTAATATAATCATGAAAGAGATAGGTCCTACAAGGAAAATAAGATAAAAATTTTCCCAAGTCTTCTAACTCCTCCATATGTGGCATAGATACTCTTGTGCCTACATAAGAATTTTTTTTATGATTTTCCCTCATTAAACTACTTCACCAATGAGTAGGGTCAGTTATAATTATTTATCTAAAAGGGAGGGGTTAAAATAAATAAATCACATGCATTATATTAGTCCCTCATCATTCTTATTCCTCTGACCATAAGCAATCATTCATGATAGTCACAAATAATTCCTCATGCACCTCTCACACTTGGAATTCAAAATCCTTTCAAGTATATAATGGGATCCATGAACAAGGAGTAATTCCACATGTTAAGATTTCCCAAGTCATTAGGTTCATTAATCAAGTGTTAAAATTCTTCTTAATTGGAGTTTCATCATTTTTAATAAGTGTTCATTACTCATTCACTATGATTGGCTAAGATGAGGAAAAAGGTAGGCACACTTGGGAGATGAGATAACTCAATATATGAACATGAGGTCTTATAACAGGTCCTAATATATCTCCCAAAGCTAGTTTCATCTTTTGAAATTTCTCCATGCCTATAAAATACACAAATTTATCAAAATAAGTTATGTTGTACCTCTTCCATATAGGTGTAGTAGATATCAATTACATGGAACAAGACTGTAGAGAGTCCTAAACAACTCTAAGTTGTTTTCATGGCCTTTACACCCCATTTAGATTCTCCATTTGCCTTATTTTATCCATTAGGTCCTTAAGGAGGGTTTCATGAGGCTTTCTATCATTTTCAAGTCTCAGGCATTATTCATAGAGTTGGCACATTGAAACTCTAAAATACTTCCTCTAAGATAATCTTATGTACCCTCCATAACACCTCCAAACACCATAGGCCACCATGAAAATTATTATGAAATTTCTAAGCTTTCTAAGATGATCACTTGTGCCTCTTCTATGCATTATATAGTGTTTAAGTATCTTCAAGAGAAGAAATGGATTTTTGATGGACAAATCAAAAAAATAATGGTTTAAAAATACCTATTATGATCTCAAAAATATGTTTCCATATTATATATTTCTTATCTTGTGTGAAAATGTATAGGACCCTCCATTTTGCCATTAGGCCTAATGTTCCTTAATATGTCTACCCTGAACTCTTGAGCTAAATGACCCATATTGATACTTTCCATGCATTTATATAGTTTCAACACATCATTTACACCCCATTAATAGTATTCAAAGCATTATAATTATTTTCAAATTATAGGACTATAAGTGATTCACTATTTGGAGTTAGGTTTGTATCTTGTCTAATTACCCTTCCTATAAACCTTTTTATCCAAACCATCCTTCTTATATTAAAAAATTATATCTTGGTTTCTCATGGTTTATTTCATGTTTCCCACCTCAAAAAATAATTTTTAAGGCTCTTTACTTGTTTTGGTCCACCATTTCATCTCTTTTCCTCAAAATTGCTAGTTTAACGCAAGGACGAAGAGCTCTACCTTTGAGACAAAATAGAGGCATGTTGCCATATCTTATAAAAAAAAGTCTTGAAGGGGGTTTTAAAATTCAAAAGGGTGATCTAAAAAAAAATCTCTTTAAAATAATATTTGACCCTTCAAAAAACACAAAATCCAACACTGAGTTTTCTCAGGGTAAATTGTCTATAGATAGGGCATAAAAATTGTGTTTTCTTGCTTTTAGACTCCTTTACTTGGTGAATTTTAACTAGTGAGAGATTTTTAAGGGTGACATAATCATGGTTTATGTGTTTATAAATAATTATCCACCTTGTTTTACTATAAATATTATCCCATGTTCCCTAATCTGGCAAAATAAGCCCTCCCTACTTCAACGTGACAACCCTTAAGATTCATGCTTGTAAGTTTCTTTGATCATTAGAAATGTTTTATGATGTTTTAAGGTTTTATTTAATCCAATTTAGGACAAATTAAATTTTATATCATTTTTAAATCATCTTGAGTTCTCTCATATGTTCAAAGGAGGTCTAAATTGTGTTTTACCTAGACTAAGACATCTTGTAATTTGGTTTTACATGTAGATGTTTATTGCTCATTAGAACTTGTTTATGATTATTTTGGATCTTATTTGAATTAAATATTACCATAATATTAAAACATGACCCTAAATTTAATTTTTAGGATCTCAAAACATCAAAAGGCATCATGTTTGAGGTGGCTATATATAACCTATTGTGTGTACTTATTGAGGTCATCTGTACAAACTAAGGATGAGTGTGTGGGGTAAACACATGACAATAAATTTTTTTTTATATTTATTAATAACATCCATTTTATCTATTATAAGAATTTTATCATCATGTTAGGTTTAGGTTACAACTTTTAGTGACAAGGATTTCCTTTTGATCTTGGATTATAGACCTCTCTGCCTGCTCATATTTGGTTGTAGATAGTATTTTCTAAGCCATACACACCTATAAGAGATGATTTAATATGAGGTTTCATATTATAACTACTTCAAATCATTAATGTACCTTAATTATTGATAAGGTTCCTAAAAAATCAAATATATTTGGAATTTTCACTTCTAAGTAAAAGGGTCACTTTTAAGTCAAAACCGATAGATGACACTGACTAAGCTCAGTGTATCAAAGTGAATTCATAGATTTTTCATTAAATATCTTACATAGGTCATTATATCACAATATTTTGATATATATTTTAAATAAAAGGTGAGAATGTTATCACCCTTCAAAACCCCTCATAGCCTCATTGCATTAAATAAATAAAATACTCATGAGTTCTGTTTCATGATTTTAGGGAAAGAATCCCTATATCTCAATCATCACTTATTTGAATGAAACCCTCTAATTTTCATAGAAAATTTACCCTTATGACATGTATGTTATGATACCCTTAGCATATAAATATCTCGAATAATGATTCATCATGCTTTCACACCTTAGAAGGTACCTCATACACTATTGGCACCATTTATAGTGGTTAATAAGCATTAAATATGATATTGTGAGGAAAATGTATGATTATTGATCCATTATTTTACATTGATCCTCTAATTCACCTCCATAATTCAAAAAATCTGAAACAACATTTAATTCCTTCATCCCAATGTGGAAAACTTCATTCAAAGCACCTATAGGTGCATATTTTTGAGTAAACAATAATGACGTTGAAAATAGACCAAGAATAAGCCTAGAAGAGAATTATTAAACTCTTGAGACTTTAAAAAACAATAAAAACATGTAAAATTTGTGGAGAGGCCTTGAGAAACATATAATCAAAGCTATCAAACCAAAGAAAGATATTCAAAAACTAGCTCAAACAAGGACCCTTCTTCGATGAAAGAACATAAAAATCTATATGCATTATTATTGATTGTTCATAAATGAGAAACCATGAAACTAAAACTTTTTACAATGGATTTGAATTATACTCAGACCCCTTTCAACTCCCAAGAGTATTCCTCCTAATTCCACCTGTACAGCTTACACCAAGCATTCTAAATTGACCTTTCTTGGCTTCTAAAGGAAAAAAGGAACAAACAAAAGTTGAAATTGATATTTTTGTACTTTTTTATATAAAAAAATCATGGTAAAGGCCTTAAGAAATTGAAGAGACACTAGGCCCACTTTTTTAGCTAAAGGTGAGCTCACCAAGTCCATATAAGTGACATTAATGACATATTATCAAGGAGATCTCCCTATTTTCATGAATGAAACTAATTTTTGACTACCTATGATCACATATTGAAATGATTTGACCTCCTCCACATTAAATTCCAACTTTGTGATAAATATGCTTCCTTTGAAAGTTTGTACAAGTCATTAAATATGCCAAATATATGACAAAAGAGCATTTTGGAACTATGAAACATAAAAAAGGAGAAATTTATGACATAGGAACATTATAAAACACATAAATGACCAAATTACGAAATTTTAAACATAATTTGATCATTTGACCATGTTTAACTAGAGTTGGCTAGATTTGACTTTGGTTGACTAGACTAGCATAAGGAAGATAGGCTTAAACTAAGGCTAGAGTAGGAACATGTGAGTTATTTAGACACACATGAGACCCTATTATAAATATGGTAAATTTTTAAAATTTTAAATATTGAAAAAATTTTACTAAAATTTAAATTTGGTTAACACTTTTGGCAATTCCTTAGGGTAACATGCTTGCCTATGTTTAGGACCAGCAACCTTATCCCATCCATTCAGAAGAGGGAGTTTGATACACTTTTAAATAATAGGATTAGACCTTTAATTGACTAAAAATACAATTTTTTTACATCAAAACACAAAAAATAAAGATAATAAACAACAATACCAAAGAAAACACACAAAGCAAAGGCACACATGTGTTACTAAGCACTTAGGTAAAAAAAGACACAAAAACAAGAAAAATAATTATGTACATTTAACTTAAACATACCTCCCTTCCTAGATCAAAAGGAAAGTACCTTTAATATCCCTACTCATGATATTAATGAGGGTGACAAGCATGTTTCTTCTTGGATGGAGTATTAGTTGACTCATGCTCCCTTTTTTCTCTTTTTCTTGGCATGTACTTTGATGGAGTCATCTCAAACAAGCCTCCATGGTATATGAGGTATTCTTGAATGTGGAAACATGCTTTTTAATAATATCCGTCTATCTCATCATAGAAAATTTGCATCTCTATGCATAGGATAGCTTGTTGAAAGTCTACATCTTCTTGAAAGGCCTCATTATCCTTCTCATTTGTTACAACCTCTTCAAAGCCTTAAAGAGGTTTTGTATCATGGAATTATAGGAATTTTTCTTATTCAAACTCCTTCTTGGTGTTGGTAAGAGAAGCTTCACATGTGATTTTAGAACCAATCTTCAAATCATATTCAAAATACTCATAATCATCATAAATTACTCTATCATGGTTTGGAATCTCTTGGTACTGATGCCTCTTAACACATACCTACTCTTCAAGATTTTAGGTTTGTATTCTTAGGAGTCTTGCATTATCCATATCTTCATATTTTATGAACATCTACATATAAGTGTGCCACATGTCTTCCTCTTGAAACATATCATCTTGGTTACCATGTCTTGTAGTTAGCTCCAAAGGAATTTTAGGCTCCTTGGGGCTTTCAAATTCATTTCAAATGTACTCAAATATTTGTTACAAGTCATTATCCTCTTTTTGGTTAGCATCATGAAGGTGAAAAATAAGATAAATTTCTTCCTTTTTTGAATCCAAAAAAAAACTCTTCCAAAGCTTCTTCTTCAACACAAAGAATGTCATCTTCAATATTATCACAATATAAATTCTCCTCACAAGAATACAAATCTTCTTCATCCTCAATCCATTATAAAATTTCAATCTCCTTCTCCCTCTTAGTGATGCCAACACTAGGCATCTCAAAACTAGGAACATTAACCCAAGAAGGCTTCCAAGGGGAAAAATAATCTTCACCATTAGAATCAGATTTTTCCACAATCTAATGTTCCACATTAGGTTTAATGGCTTAATTTTGTTTAATCCTTCCTTACATAGATTAAATATTATGAACTTTGAGTTCCAACTACTCAATTATTTTGGCAAGGATTTCTTGGAATATCTTATCTTGGGGGAAAATAGCATCTTCATTAGGAAAAGAAGTAGGAGGAAGTTGAAATGAAGGTAAAAAGGCTTCTCAAGGAAGGGTGGGAGGGATCTGATTTTATTTAATATTCTCTTAACTTTAAACTTCTCCACTTATACATCCATTTTCTTTCTTTCTATAAGCTGCCACTACTTCCTTCCATCTTGAGAAACTAGATTTAGAAGATTCTTCATGAGGTTGACATACAAATGGAGGAGTAAATGATAGGCTTAGGAAATTTGGGGTTTCCTTAGGGTTATAATCTCATCTCTCACTTGGGAAAGTAGGCTTACAAACCTCATTTTATACTACCATGATGGCTTGTGTCAAATTTTGGTTTACCAACTCAATCTCCTTGTTAAGATGGGCCTTCAACATCAACTTTATTCTCTCAAAATCTTCTCCAATCAGATTATGAGATGAATCAAAATTCTCAACAATGGTTTCCTCCTTCCTTTGGATACTCTCTTGGATGTACCTCTAAGAAAGGAAACTTTAGGGAATGCATGAATGATTTTAGGCATTTTGAATCATGGTTAGATTAGTATTTTTAAAAGGAAAAGTTGGCACACTTGATGGCTGATGTGGGGTGTATTGGATCTACCAAAACTTGGTTTGTTCATGATATTTAAACCTCTCTTATAGGTGGAAAATTAGACTAAAAACATCAAACATTTCACCCATAAGGCCTTGCTAATGAGATTTCTCAATGGGAATCCATTTTATCTTAACTAAATATAAATCATCCCTCACACTTTTGACACAATCACTAGGAATGACTTGACCACAACCATTTCTATTATCAAGGTCTAACATATAATCTTTGTAGCTAATGAGAGTCTTCTTGAAACTTACAATGGACTAACTTGTAGAGGAACTAGGTAGACTAGGTGAAGCACAAGATTGATAGGGTTGATTATAAGAAACACAAGATTAATAGGGATCATGACAAGATTGGCCAATGACTTGTTCATATTGAGAGGGAATAGGCAAAGATGGATGTCTCACAAAATTGTGTTAAGATAAACTCAACATCAAAATAATCCATGAATCACTCATAAGAAGTATATAGAATAATAAACCAACTAAAAATATAGTACCTAGAATAATTAACCAATATATTTATGCTTGGAGTCACCATTGGTGCTTAGTGAAATTACCTCCAAAGGTTGATATCCTAAGGAGAACACAAAAACTCCTCATATTCTTGGAAAAAGTGTCCCATCAGGCATGGAAAAAAATATTATCACTTAAACTTACACCCCTTAAGGAGATGAAAAGTCTCTCCTCATTCAAGTGGCACAATGAAACCACCTAAGGGTTTTGGGTGACCCAAATTTGAGATGGATCTCTAGATTAGGGCTAGTTCCCTTAATGTACCACTTTAAATCAAACCTATTACTAACTTTTGGGGGGTGAAAAGGGAGAAGGATAAATAAGAGCAAATAAAATCTAAGGGATGTTATAAACAAAATATATGGTCTTCTCACACCACTTATAGTGCACTTGAAACCAGAGAGAATCGCACACATACACTTCATCTAATTCATTACTTCTCTTCTACATCAATATTTCAAGCATGGGATCTTGAAGAGAGATTAGTATAAGAGGACTTAGAAAATAGGTATTTTAGAAACAATAATGAATGATATTCTCATTATACTTTCAATCTAAATTAGATATTTCTTACTGACCTACAAAACATAACTTTCAATCCACATAAGGCACTAGGAAGAGTAACATGTGAAGGTAAGCAAAATACACTTGCACAAGATAAACAATAAAAACATATACTTAGTGAAATATTGAATGAGGTAAAATAACATTATTCATAAATTTAAGGAAAAAAATTGGTAGGGCTTCACCATACCCAGGTGGAGAGACCCATATAATATCCAAAAAAGCTAGAATTTATAGCAATTGTGTGAGGAAACAGAGAAATTAAAGTTCAAGAGTCACTATGAAAACTTTAAAGAAAGAATAAGGATTTATAATAGTCATATAATTAGGCATGAGATAGGTCCTATAAGGAAAATATGGAAAAATGTTTCCCATGTATTCTAACTCCTCCATATGTGGCACAAATGCTATTTTAATTGCATAAGAAACTATTTTTATGATTTTCCATCATTAAACTACTTCACCACTGAGTAGGGTCAAGTCTAATGTTTGATCTAAAAGGGAGGGGTTACCAAAAATACCTCACATGCATTGGATTAGTCCCTCATCATTCTTATTCCTCTAACATGAGTAATCATTCATGACAATCACAAATAACTCCTTCTGATGCACCTCTCACACTTGGCATTCAAAATCCTTCCAATTATACTATCTGATCCATGCAAAAGGAGGAATGATACATTTCAAGATTTTCCAAGTCATCAGGTTCATCAATCAATCCTTAAAAGGATTCCTAATTATAGTTTTACCACTTTCGCTAAGTGTTCACTACTTATTCACTATGATTGATTGAGATGAGGAAGATGATAGGTACACTTTGGAGATTAGATAACTCAATATATGAACATGATGACTTATAAAAATTCCTAATATCTCTCCCAAAGGTGGTTCCATCTTTTGAAAGTTTTCCATTACTAAAAACACAAAAATTTTTCAAAATAAGCCATGTTGTACCTATTTCATATAGGTGTAGTACATCTCAATTGGATAGAACATGACCCTAGAAAGTACTGAATAGATCTAAGTTGGTTTCATGGCCTTTACATCCCATTTGGATGATCCATTTTCTTTCTTTTCTCCATAGGGTCCTTAAGGAGGGTTTTCAAAGGGTTTCTAGTCTTAGGCATTGATCATAGAGTTGGCATGTTGAACTCTAAACTAGTTCCTTGGAGAGCATCTTAGGGACCCTCCCTAACACTTCCAAACACCTTAGGCCACCATGAAAAGTACTATGAAAGTTTTGAGCTTTCTAAGATGATCACTCGTGCCTCTTCTATGCATTCTATAGGGTCTGAGTATCTTGAAGCCAAGAAATAGCTTCTTGAAGACAACTCTAAAAACTAATGGTTCTAACATATCCAGGATGGTCCAAAATATATTTTTAAATATGATATAATTCTTATCTTTTGTGAAAATTTAAAAGACCCCCCACTTTGGCATTAGTCCTAATGTTTCTTAATAGGTCTACCTTGCACTATTGAGCTAAATGACCCCTATTGACACTTTCCATACATTTATATAGTTTTAACACATAATTTCCACCTCCATGAACATGATTCAAAGAATTATAATTATTTGAAAATGGTAGGACTAGAAGTGACTCCCTATTTAGAGTTAGGTTTGTATCTTGTCTAATTACCCTACTTGCAAACCTTATTGTCCAAACTACCCTGCTTGGATTCAAACCTTCTATCTTGGTTTACCATGATTTATTACATGTTTCCTATATCAAAAAATCATATTTAAGGGTATTTACTCATTTTAGTCCACCATTTGATCTCTTTTCATCAAAACTGCCAGTTTGGTTCAAGGAGAAAGAACTCTACCTCTAAGACAAACTAGAGGCATATTTCCCTATTTTCTTAGCAAAAAAATTATTGGAGGGGGTTATAAAATTCACAATGGTTATCTCCATAAAAATATATCTCCTGAATCCAATATTTAACCCTTTAAAAAATAAAAATTCCAAGACTAATGTTCTTGGTAGTAGACTATCTGTAGGCAAGGCATAAAGGTTGTGTTTACTTTCTTTTGGACTCCTTTCCTTGGTGAATTTGAAATATTGAGAGTTCTTTCAAGGTGATATCATCATGTTGTAGTTTTTTATAAATTATTCACCACATTTTTTTATTATAAACATTCTCCTATGTTCTCTAATCTTGCAAAATAAGCCCTCCCTACTTAACTATGACAACCCTATAAATTCTTACCTATAAGTTTCTTTGATCATTGGAACTTGTTTATGATGTGTGAATGTTTTCTTGAAGAAAATTTAGGACACATTACCTTATATATCACTTTAAACTCATCTTGAGTTTTCTCATATGTTCAAAGGAGGTCTAAACTATGTTTTACCTAGACTGAGACATCTTACAATTTAATTCTTCCTATAGATGTTTATTTCTCATTAAAACTTGTTTATGATTAGTTTGGATATTATTTTAATTCCATCTTAAAAAAAGATGAACAATTGAACCTAAATTTAATTTTTATCATCTCAAAACTTAAAAATGCATCATACTTGAGTTAGCTATATATAACCTATTGTAGGTGTTTATTGAGGTCATTTATATCGATTAAGGATGAGTGTGTGGGGTAAACACATGAAACTCATATTAGTTTTGGTTATATTTAGTTATAACATCCCTACTATCTATTGGAAACATTTTATATTGATTTTAGGGTTAGGTTGAAAATTTGAGTGACAAGGATCTCTTTTTGATCTTGGACTGTAAACCTCTTTGCCTACTCATAGTTGGCTATAGGTAGCCTTTTTTAAGTCATAAACACATATAGGCGATGCTTGACTATGATGTTCAATATTAGACCTCCATAAAATCAATTATGTACCTTCCTACTTCATAAGGTTTATCAAGCAAACATATATTTTTTGAATTATCACTTCCAAGGAAAAGGGTCAATTTTTTGTCAAAACCTATAGATGACACTGATTGAGCTCAGTGTATCAAAGTGTATTTTTGGAGTTCTCATTAACTATCTTCCATAGGTCATTCTCTCACAACATTTTGAAATATATTTTTCTTTATTAATAACTACAAGGTGAGTATGTTAGTACCCTTGAAAATCCATCATATCCTCATTGTATAAAATCAATAAAATACTCAAGGGCTTTGTTTCATGCTTTTAGGGGAAAAATCCCTATATCTCAGTCATCACTTCTTTGAAGGAAACCCTCTACTTTACAAAGAAATTTGACCCTTACGACATGTATGTTTTGATCTCCTTAGCATATAAATATCCCAAATAATGATTCATCATGATTTCACACCTCAGAAGGTACCTCATACTCTATTGGCACCACCTGTAGGTGGCTAACAAATAACAAATATGATATTGTAAGGAAAATGCATGATTCTTACTCCATTATTTTTACCTTGATCATAAAATGCACCTTAATAATTCAAAATAACTTAAACAACATTCAATTCCTTCATCTTAATGTGGAAACTTCCTTCAAGGCACCTGTAGGTGCATATTTTTATGTATAGAGCAGTGAGGTTGAAAATAGACCAATAATAAGCCTAAAAGAGGCTTCTTGAAATTGTGAGACCTAAAAAACAAAGATAATTATGTAAAAACTATGTATAGTCCTTGATCAACATATGAAACAATCAAAACCATCAAAACATAGCAAAATATTTAGAAACTAGCTCAAAAAAAGACCTTGAATGTAAGAGCATAAAAAGCTACCTGGCTTCTTAGTGATGGTTCATAAATGATAACCCATGAAAATATTTTTTTTTCCATGGATTAAAATTTTACTTACACCCCTTTCAAACCCTAATACCATTCCTCCCAATTCCACCTGTATGGCTTGCACCAAACATTCCAAATTGACCTTTCCTGGCTTGCAAAGGCAAAACGAAAGAAACAAAAGTTGAAACTAATCTTTTTGACTTTTACTATATAAAACAAGTTTGTTAGAGGCCTTAGGAAGTTTAATATACACTAGGACCACTTTTTTAGATTAATGTGAGCTCATGAAGTATGTATAAGTGCCATTAATGGCCTATTTTCATGCATGAAACTACTTATTGAGAACCTATGATCAATTCATAACATAATCTAACCTCCCCCACATCTAATTAAAACTTTGTGACAAATATGATTCCTTTAAAAGTCCATACAAGTCATTAAATAAGCCAAAAAAGTAACAAAATGGCATTTTTGGACTATGAAACATAACAAAAGGAAAATTTATAACATAAGAACAATTTATAAAACATAAATTACCACATTAGGAAATTTTCAAGATAATTTTGGCATTTTACCATGTTTAAATAGAGTTGACAATAGTTGACTTTGGTTGACTAGACTAGTATAATGAAGATAGGCTTAGACCAAGGCTAGAGCAAGGATAGGTGAGGTAATTAGACACACATGGGACCCTATTAGACATATGGGAACTTGTGAAAAGTTTTAATATGTAGGTGTTTATCCAATTTGACTAAAATTCAAATTTGGTCAATAGATATCATAGGCATCTCAAAATTTCTCACTTTTTCAAGATGGCTCTCTTTTTTGGCCTCTTTATTACTCTTTAACATCTTTTGAGGTATCTTTATATGACATTGCTAATATTGTAAGAATAACCTCTCAAAAAAATGATATTAAACATAATACCTTGTGGTGTTTCATATTTTTGACTTCTCATTACCATGTACATCAATTAATAAATATGTTATAACTTCACCCACGGAATAGATTACATTGTTAGTTTTCTCATACCTCAATTGCTTGTTTGTTAGTGTGTTTGCTTGTGGTTTTGATTACAAAAATATTTCTTCTTATCTATGCTGATCCATACCTGATTATTTTTTAAGGTCATCCATGAGCTTCTCATTCTTGTTTTCATCTACTTGTATACCTTTCATTAGATTGAAAATGTTCTCTATAACCTTGAATTCCTCCTCCAACATAAGAGCATCTATCTTTCCACAATCTTCATCAAATTTAGGACCATATTGATCTTCATATTATTTAGAATTTGGTCCTATAGCATCATGTGAAATCATGATATCTTCATGATTCATCAATGATCACCTCTATTTGTTTTGGAAATCTCACTTGATACCCTCTTGTACTCATTTACACTCTTTACCATGCTTTGCATTCTTTTTCCATGACCTCATTTATTTACTAAAATAAATATTCATCATATGTATCATAAATTATATTCTTACATTTCCATTTTATTGTATTCTCTTCATACCTTTTATCTATCATGGATTTACTTAGTTGCATCTTCAACTCTTTGGATTTGTTTTACTTAACCATGTCTTCTATTTGCTCCTTAGGCATGCAATCTTCCTCTATCTTCATTCTTTCTTGGGATGTACCTTCAAGATTATATTTGTGTACTCTTTCCTTTCCTTTCATGACCCATTTTATACCTTGTACATTGTTGGATTTAATTTTTCTTCTTACCTTTCCTTCTTCATGTTTCTTGGCTTGATAGCTTATCATGTTGTCTTGATGAAACCTACCCCTCACTTCTTTTCTCCATGTTTGCTCTTGACTTCCACCTATACTCTTACCTTGCATGACCTATTGCTTTAAATTATTCTTCTTTATCTCAGCAATTTATGTTTTGATCCACTTAAGCACCACAGAACCATGCCCTTGTAACATATTTCAATACTATACTTTATTCTTCTTTATTCAAATGTTCAATCATAATCAATACTTAATCATTCATTTAACTCCATATAAGACTAATACAAGATCATCGTATCTCTCATTAATTCATGTTTTACCTTCATTTCTTCATGTTTTTCTATATTTTTTTCCTTGTGTGCCTATTCTCTTGATTTAGTTATCACTCTTAGAAAGGCATAATAGAACTCATCTTATATCTCATCATGATCATATTGATATTTTACAACCTTCACCATCTTTACTTTTACAACTGGTTCTCTTTCCTTGTTATCTTCTTTCTTCTTGATAGGTGATGTACTAGACCATCCTTCACAAGCTTTAAGGCCTTATGTTTATCCTTCATCAAAATTTTATTTATACCTTCATACATACAATTAAATGTAACATTAGCATATAAAATAAGAGACCACATAGTCTCCATTAATGTATCTTTCATAGACATTATTCTCTTTAGCTTGTCTTATCCCTTAAATTCTTCTCTTGGAACTTATCTCCCCTTCATTTTATCCTTAATGAGAACTCTCTTTTCAACATCTCTATCTTTTTGATATGTCAAAAAATCCTCAACCTTAATACCTCTATGGGATGCATTATCTCTTTTCTTCTTCTCATTCCTTAAGGAATTCATCTCATGTCTTTTCTCTCTCACATGTAGCTCTAAATGCCACTTCACCCTATTTATCACACTACAGGAAAGACATTGGCTTCCTTGATACTTTATGAGATTCACCATAAGCTATCTCTTCTCATCTATTTTAATTCTTCCTTTACATTTATCTTCTCTCCTTCAATTTCTAGGTCTTGTCTAGACCAATCTCTTAACAAGTTGCCTACTTACCTCTTATATCTCTCTTGGATATTTTCTCTTTCTATATTAATTTTTCTAGGACTTCTCTTATATCCCTTGACTCTCTTTTGGAGTCTTTCCCTTCTTTCTCTCTTGAGCTTCAATGCTCTTTCTACTTCACCTCTTGTAGTTATCTCTTAACTAGCTTCAAGTCCTTCACATTGGAATTAGGGGATTTCTCTTCTATTTACCAATATACAATTTGTCTATACTTATCTCAATAGGCCATGTTTGAAACATAATATTTTCCCATAATACTTTTGTAATGTCACTTCATGTATTCCTCATAGCATTCCATGCCTATCTCAAATCGACAAGATTTAAAGATCTTAAAACAAACTTGAAGATATATCTTACCTTTATCTGATACCAAATTATGTATAAGTAGATGAGAAAATATAGAAACTTATCAATTATTGGCTTTGATCTTGCTTGATCGACTTCTTGATGCTTAGCTTTATTTAGTAGGTTCAATATTCAATATGAGACTTTTAACTATTCACTAGGCTTTGTGGCCTCCTCTACTATAAATATATTTATAAAATACATTGGATTCATAACTCTCTATCATTAGACATTTCATAAACACCTAAATCATCCACGTAATTCATTCCATTCATTCTCCTTATCACCTTCTACTCACTCATTCCCTAGCTCTCAACAAGTACACACCTCAAGGTATAAAACACCAAATCATGATATTGGCCTCATGAGCACAACTTTCCTTCTTTAATGACCTCTTATTTTATTGAAATAGTTTCCTCAACACCTTTTTTCCTCTCATTAACTCTCTATCCTTCCCTTACACTCTTCAACCTCATTAGAGCCACCATTCCCTTGTAGCCTTTTTTCACCTTTTCCCTCTGTTTGAATAATATATAAGTTAACATAAGGATATAATTTCATATTATGATACCCTATATCTTGTTACAATCTCCCTTAAATTTTAAACGTATAATTCCTTGTTTAGTTAGTACTTCATTTGTTAGCACCTTCCCAATTAGGCCTTTTAACCCTCCATTCACTAGCCTACTCATCAAAACCATACTGGACCATACATTAACAAACTAACACTTTAATCCGTATTAAAATATCAAATCATTTCATATTACAAAGTTTTAGTGAATTCCTATGTGTAGAATAGAATATATAGGTTTTTTTTACTTTTCAAACCCTAGTTATTTAACTATAGGGATCAAGAGGTTTCAAAATTCATTTTCTTTAGTTTGAAGTCACTTCACACAAAACTAAGACATTCATAAGGTCTTTCTTACCATTTACACCTTTAAAAATACCTTAGTATCCTTTTTCAATATTTTTATACTCAAAACAAAGCAAATTATAAAATCTTGTGTTCTTTGGTATGACTGTGTAACCACTTAGTGGTTTGTTTACATTCCAAGTGGCTCCAAACTTCATAAGGGTTATTATCCAGAATGATTTCCTACATAGTGGTTTTATTCAATTGATTGTATATTATAATTTTATTAATTATTTGACCCTAAAACCTAACTCTTTATCATCCACCATAACATGTTTTATATGTAGATCATTCCAAGCAACATAAACCATAATCTTTACATAAGAACTACTGTAAGAAATGTCAACTTACCAAGTTATAGATAATCACAAGTATGTAATAGGGATTGAGGGTAGAGAGTGATATTTTTCTAAGTATACTCACTAAAAAACACTATATACCATCACCATGAGGTCTGAATACTGACAAAACATTCACTATTAATGGACCATGGAGTTCTTTCCTTATCAAAACTGAGAAACTCACCAAATCATCTTATATTTGACTATAACCATACATTTTTTATGTCAGACCTATAGAGACACAAAATTTGATCTGATTATGGCCTCAAGGTAATTTTCTTGGGAACATATAAATTTAGATAAATATAATACCATTATAAGAAGCATAATCATATAGAACAATTCCTTCTTTATCCATTTAGGTAATCAAACATTACAATTACAGTCCATGATGGACTCAACCATATTTTCTTGGAGAGGTTTTACAGTCTACTTTTATTTCTCCCCTTTTCTAATTCTTGAATCCCGCTCTCCATAGTCTCTCACATTATTCTTCTCTTCCTACAACTGATTACAATTTCTTTTTTCATCCAACATTCTGTTGGTTATTGAGGTGGTTAAAAAAATAATACTCTCACATGCCAACCCAACGTGAGAGTGATAATTACTCTTTTTATCATGATTCTTAAATTCCAAGTATTTAAGTATTTAGAAATAATTTGACTTCAAAAACATTTTAGATGACTCATTGGACCCTTTTTCAAACATTCTCCCACCTAACCACTTCTTACTATGCTTATGGTCTTCTTGACTTAGTTCAAATATTTGAATTTTCAAATTTAAAATTATCGAGGGAAAAATCTAATAAACTCTAACTTCACTGATAATGACTCAAAATGACATATAAAGACATAGATATAACCTATAGGATCCTTCAGACACACTTTGACTTGAAAATTAATCAACTATGACTCCTGACTAGGACATATCACTTTAACAACTAAAAATAATGTTTCTCTTACTAAATGCTTGATCTAGGAGGATCTATATTTTGCTCCAAAAAAAATTATTCAAATTATAGGATTATCATTGTCATGGTAAAGGGATCATTAAGATATTTTTTATGCATTTTTTGGTTTGTAAAATGGAGCCTATATGTGTCAGTTATGATGCATGAAAGATTGAACTGGGCAAATAAAAAAAAACAAATTTGGGTTTAGATGTCGACAAGTTGCATATAGATATTAGACCATGTGGTAGGTCCTTAAACCACCATGTGACTTACCACCATTCACTATGTTCCAATTTTGCAATTTTATATATTGTAATTAATTATCATGTGAAAGCCCCTTGAGATTACTCCAACTATCCACATGACATCTACACTCTTCATGTACATGACACAAGACCCCATTGTTGAAGACACATTTCATTCTAGTTTCCACATAATTTGTATGGTCCCCACACACTTTGCCTACCACATAACATAAATTAATGAAATTCATGCCAATGATAAATACTTGGCATGTTAAAGCTTCAATTTTATGGTATTTAAAACCCAACATACACAACATACCTATCCATTTCCCAAATGTTGGATTAAGATTTGGCTAAAGACCACCAAAAACATTAGAAGGGATTTGAACTCTACACCCATGGGATAAAAGGATAAGTGTTTGAACAATGCACCATATAGCTCAAAAACTATAAAATGAGCTCGAGTTTATATTTGATGGCATGGTTTGGAACATTATCCGTGGAGACAAGGCATGTGTGAGAGTGGTAGAGAGACTTGGAGATATTTGTAAGGACTCAAATAAAATAATATTATTTTGAGAGAATCTTTGGGATAAAATTAAAACCCATAAGACAATTTTGAAGACATATTATAATTGTAAAGTAATTTTTGCTACAGTTAATAAGGATTGATCCCCCATTGGAGCAGATCCAAAGATGTAGGCTTTATAGCCAAACTCCATTATCAAATCATGGGGTATTTTCTATTGAATTTGTATTTTATTTTATTGCACTCTTAAATTTTTGTCTATTTTGGCTATTTAAAAACTGATTATAATTTTGTAATCATTTAAAATGTTGATTTTAAGTAAATCATGATATTAAGGTTTAGATCCAATGCAAGTGTATTTTTTGCTACTATGACACTTATTTGATTATGATTATAGATCATATTTTTGGTATCAGAGTGGAATTCATATTTTACCATATGGATTGCTAGTGTATGTTGACAAGGTTAAGATCTAGGTGAGGTGAAGGAGAATCAATAGAGTATGATCTAGAGATTGGATCAAGACATACTAAAAAAATGGGAGATGAGTTTGAGATTGAATAAACTTTATGACAATCCTTGTTACAAATAAAGGACATGTTCAAGGAACCTTACTAGGAATGATGAATTAAAATGGAGCATGATGGATGTGGTAAAAATTCTAAGAAACCTTCCTCCTCTTTGGGTGATGGTAAAGACAAAAAAGTTGTTTAATCTCTTCCTTCACTAAAGATAGATATTAATTTTGAATTATCAATGCTTAATGGTGAGATTATTGTAGAAAAGATGGATGACTAGATAAATCAAATTGATGTATATTGTAGGGTCTAGAAAAATGTAAAAGATGAGGTTAAAATTTACTTGGCTACTCTTTGAATGGGAGGCACAACTCTCATCTGGTGAGAGAGTAAGTCGAAGAAAAAATAGATTAACACAAGTAACTTAATTTTCACTTGGAGTGAATTTGTTGATGCACTCAAAAAGCAAATTTATCCTTTATGTTGGATATAGGAAGCCATGATGGATTAACAATCTTTTAAAAAAACTAAAGGCCAAAGTGTTCAATATTATACACAAGAATTTAGGAAAAAGGATTTACTTTTGAATATTCCTCTTTATACACTGAAAACACTACTTAAGTATAAATGTGGGTTCTATGGTTACTAAAAAAACATGATTCTAGTTCTTAATCCCACTAGTCTAGATGAAGCTTGTGTTAAAGCCATTCATTTAGAGGATAGAGGAAAATAGACAAAAGAATATTTTCCTAAAGTTAAAAGTAAGCAATTTGAATTTAAGCATTCTAAAGGGAAAAGTTATGGAAAGGGAAAACAAAAATCCACTATTACTATTCATAAAGAAGAGGGTAAGCCATTTTACAATCATTATAAGGAAAATCATGATGATTCTAAGTGTTGGAAATTACATCTAGAGTTAAGTCCTTTTAAAAGGTTTAAAAAGAAAGATAAGAAAGATAATACTATAGTTCATGATCTAGGTTTAGATTTTGGGGATGAAAATAAGATCAAAGCTATGAGTATGTATAATTGTTCTTCTCTTTCTAGCACTAAGTCATCTAATGTTGCTTCCTCTTCAAAATAGAAATTTGTGCATGATAATAAGAAAAGAAATGAGTTGTTCCACATTAGGGTTGTTTCAAGACATACTAAAATTGACACTCTATTTGATAGTGGATAATAGGCAAATTTAAATTTTGAAGAGATTGTTAAAAATTTAGGCCTACAAAAATATCCCCATCTAAAACCCTATTCACTTGGTTGGGTATGTGATGATGCAAAAATGCAAGTAACCAAAACTTGTAGATTGAAATTTGTCATCTCATCCAAATTCATAGATGAAGTTAATCTAGATGTAGTCCATCTAGACATATGCATGATTATTTTATGAAGTCCTTATCTTTATGATAGAAAATCAATATTTTATAAGGAAGAGAATAAGTACTTGCTTGTTAAGGATGGCATTAAATATATATTTAGAGCGCATCACGTTAAGATGAGTCTTTTCTTGGTTACAATAGGGTAAATGAAAGGACTAGTAAATTCAAGAAAGACTTTCTGTCTCATGTTAATTAAGTCTAAGTAAAAAGAATATTCCTAGGTTATGGAAAATTGTGATCCTAAACATAAGAAAGAATTGGTTGAAATCATTTCTAGTTATGATGATTTGTTTTAGGATCCCAAAGGGTTACCCCCTAAAAGGGGAGTTCAACATGAAATTTATTTGTTATAAGATTCTCCTCTCCTTAACATTGGCATAAACAGGGTATTAGTGGTGTAAATTGAGGAAATCAAGAAGTAGGTAATGGAACTTTTGGAAAATGGTGTTATTAATCCTAGTACATCTCTTGTTGGTTCAATTATCATTCTGGTGCCAAAGAAATATGACACATGGTGAATGTGTGTTGATTTTTGTGTTTTGAATAAAATTACTATTAAGAATCACTACCCTCTTCCTCATATCAATGATTTTCTAGACCAGTCAATAAATATTATCTATTTCACTAAGTTAGACTTGAAAATTGGTTATCATCAGGTTAGGATTAATGATGGTGATATTTGGAAAACTAATTTTAAGGCAAAATAATGATTGTTTGAGTGGCTTATCATTCCTCTTGGATTGTGCAATACACCAACTACATTCATGTGATTGATGAATGATGTTTTTAGGCCATTCCTTGATGATTTTTTTATAGTCTACATAGATGATATATTGATCTTCAGTCAATCATGGGTAGATCACGTGAGTCATATTAAGAAATTCATGGATGCATTGAGAAGGGAGAAAACTTATTTGAAATTGTCTAAATGTGAATTCAACAAGACCTATTTGGTTTACTTTGGTTATATTGTAGGACATGGTGAATTGAAAATTGATCCTTAAGAAGGTGGAGGTTATATTTAAAGGCATAAACCTAATAATGTAACTAAGGTTAGAAGTATTCTTGGTGTAGCATAATGTTGGAGAAACTTCATTTCTAATTTCTCACTTATTGCATCACCCTTGAATTATTTAACTAGTCCTAAACAAGTCTTTTAGGTGGGAGGGAAGCAACAAAGGGCCTTCAATATTTTGAAGACAAATATTAGTATTACTCTTATCTTGACACTTCCTAATTTTTAGTAGCCATTTGAGATTGAGATAGATGCAAGTGATTATGCTATGGGAGCTATTCTAATGCAAGGAAAGAAGCCAGTATGCTATCATTTTGAGACCTTCATAGGTGAGATAAGAAACTATCTGACATATGATAAAGAATTTTATGTATTGGTTTAGAGTGTTAATAAATGGAAACATTACTTGATGGGAAAGGAGATAGTGATACATATAGATCATCATCCCTCCAATATCTCTAGTCATAACCCAAGCTAAAATAGTCTAGGCATTTTCATTGGATGGGTTTTCAATAGAAGTTTCATTTATGATCATGTATAAAAAAGGTATTTAGAAAAAAGTTGTTGACATGATTTTTAGGCCTCCTATGGTAGTTGCATGTATTATTTTATTGCATAGTTCTTTGACTAATGAAAGTTATAAAGAGTAGTATGTTGATGATGTTAACTTTAAATGTGTACAAAAACTTAATGAGTGGAAAAAAGGTAGAAGAATTAGAATATCATGTGCATTATGGAATTTTGTATCATTTGGGTAAACTTTTCATTCCTCAAAATGAAAGGGTGAACATGATTATCGAATCACATACTTCTCTTATTTTTGGTCATTTTAGAGTTGGTAAAATGGTTGAACATTTGAGAATGTATTGTTATTGGCCCATATGCAAGAAAATGTTGTCAAATACATCAAGGGGTGTGTTATTTGTGTGAAAAACAAACCTAGTAATAGGAAAATGGGACTTTATACTCCCTTACCTATTCCTACTCATCCCTGGGAAAGTATCTCCATGGATTTTGTAGGTGGTTTGTCTATGTCATAGATAAATCATGATTACTTGTATATTGTAGTGGATATTTTTAGCAAGATGTGTGTCTTGATTCCCTACACTAAGTAGATTACAAGGGAAGGTACAACACACTTTTTCTTTTAACATGTCTGGGTTCATTTTGGTATGTCCACTTCTATTGTTTTTGATTAGGATTCTTGATTTCCTATGAAATTTTGGTCAACACTGTGGGAATTGATGGACACTAAGTTAAAAAAGATCACTATATTTCATCCATAGACCAATACTTAGATAGAGGTTATAAACCATAAAATGGTATATTTGGTTAGGCTTTATCACAATAAACATCCCAAGTTATGGGATGAGAATTTATGCTATATACAACATGATTACAACCATGCACTTCAATCTTCTACTATGAAATCCTATTTTGAAGTTTGTGATGGATATTTGCCTAAATCTCCTCTAGATGTTTGCTATGGATGCGATTTAGCTACTGATGAACATAAAGATGTTATTAAAGCCAAGAAGTTCATTAAAAAGATACAATAGGTACATCGAATTATTCAAGATCAATTTGAGAAAATTTAGGAAAAATATAAAGAAAGACATGACAAACATCATGTTGATCACTAGTTTGTTGTAGGTGATTTGGTATGGCTTTAGATCAATAAGGAAAGGCTAAAAGGTGAAGGTAAAAACTTGAAACTAGTATGGTATGGTCCTTTTAAAATTATGGAAAACATTGTTAAAATTGATTTTTAATTAGATTTACCATCTTATATGTAGATTTATTCAATTGTGAATGTGGAGATTTTGAAATTATATAAGCCATTGATTATTGTAGATCATGATGAGAGTGTATTCATTCATTTTATTGATGATTTTACTCTTGATTATCTAATAAAACTATAGGAAGATACAATACTTGACAAGAAGGTTTAGACTTCATGAAGGGGAGATGTTGAATATCTTCATGTTGGTCTCAAAGAGATTCACCCAAACAAGGCCAAATGGATGGAATCTAGAAGAGTGAGGGAGCAATAACCTCACCTCTTTACTAATTAATTGACTTTTAGAGGTCTAAAATCCCCTAGTGGGGAGGACTGATCTAGGAGGATCTATAATTCACTCCAAAAATAAAGTATTCAATTTGTGTGAATATCATTTGAGATTACTGATACATTCTGGGGTTTGTAAAATAGATCTCATATGTGTGAGTTATGATGCATGGAAGATTGAACCATGCAAATTAAAAAAAAAATTGGGTTTTGGATGTCGACAAGTGGAAATTGATGAATGAATGACAAGTGGAATATGAATATTAGACCATGTATTGGGTACTCAAACCACCACATGGATTGCCACCATTCACTATGGTTCAATATTTCAATTTTATAAATTGTAATTAATTATCATGCCAAAGTCCCTCAAAATTCCTCTAACTATCCACATGACATCCACACTCTGCACATACATGCCACAAGATCCCATGTTCATGCCATTTTTCATTCTAGTTTCCATGTAATTCCTATGGTCCCCACACACTTTTCCTGCCAGATACCATAAATCCATGAAACTCATTCCAATGCTAAATACTTGGCACATTAAACCTTCAATTTCATGGTATTTGAAACCCAACATATCTATCCATTTTCCAAATGTGGGATTAATATTTGGCTAAAGACCACTGAAATCATTGGAAGGGATTCAAATCCTACACCCATGGGATAAAAGGATGAACATTTAACCAATGCACCATATATCCAAAACACTATAAAATGAGCTTGAGTTTATATTTGAAGGCATGGTTTAGAGCATTATCCATGGAGACAGGGCATGTTTGAGAGTGGTAGAAAGACATGGAGATAATTTGAAGACCTCAAACAAAATAATATTATTTTGAGAGAATATCTAGGTTAGAATTAAAACACATAAGATGATTTTGAAGACTTATTATTATTGTAAAGCCATTTTTGCTACAATTAATAAGGAGTGATCCCTCATTAGAGTGGATATAGAGATGTAGGCTTTATAGATGAACTTTGTTATCAAATCATGTGGTATTTTATGTCAAATTGGTCTCTTATTTTATTGCATGCTTAAATTTTTGTCTATTTTAGATATTTAGAAACTAATTTTAATTTCATAATAATTTAAAAATGTCAATTTTAGGTAAGTCATGATATTAAGGTTTTGATCCAATGCAATTGTGTTTTTTGCTGCTATGTCACTTGTTTGATTATGATTATGGATCAATGATCCTATATCATGATTGGTCTAGCTAGAAATATATTATAGTAAATTCTAATGATGTTGTGTAATGGGTGTGCCTCCTCTATAATAGTATGATATTACGCTAGTGATGGATGTTATTGATATGTGTAATGAACATCTAATCTACTCCTTACCTTATTTTCTATGTTCTTTGTAAATGGACATGATAATATATTTAATTCTTTAGCTTCTATTTTGTATAATTATATTGCCTCTATAAGTGTTCCCACATTACTAATGTTAGCATCAATCAAGTCTTGTATCTTGTGTTTTAGGCTTATGTATCTATTTATTGTATAGCATGGTGCTTGATGATAATAATATTATGAATTAGAGTCATAGTTATTTAGAATATGTCATGTTGTATTGGCCTTTCAATAGGATAGATAGATATGACATTATATTGTAAGATCTATTAAAAATCCCATGACAATGACTTTATAAGGTTGGTGAAGATTCAACACTAAGGAATAGATAAAACCAATCTAGGAGATGAATTTGAAGTTGTGTTAGATGTGGCCTTTTCATTACTCTTATTTTCCATGTCCCTTACCTTTTATGGATGCTTATTTGAACTCTTGGTAGTCGATTCCAATCCATTGGTGTATGTTACTTTTCCCATTGATAAAAGTCTGACCTCTCTTTATTTTATTATGTGGCACAAATCTATGAATGTAAAAAACTTCTTAAACATGATAACTTCATGTAATACTAGTAAAAGACTCTATTTGAAGATGTCCTAAAGCTAATTTTATGCCATGGTGATAGTCAATTAAGCTAATATAGTCTTGTATCATAAGATGTATTATCTGATAGGTTCATTTGAATTTTATTTCAATTGTGAAACTTAAGCTTATGAGATTTTTTCACTAATATTGATAGAAAAGTGTGTTAATAAGATGATTTCCAAAGAATTGAATGTTGTGATTAACTAATTTAGTAAGTCATAAAACCAATATAAGGCATAATACTTTAAAGTCCATGGAGATAACTTTGTGATAATCCAATCATTAGATACATAGTCTAAATATGTTTTACAAAAATCTCTAAGATGGTGCTTTAGGTCACCCTTGCCATCATATAACATAAGCTTAGGTGCTATGAATTAAGATGGAAAGGGAGTTTTTCCTATGTGATGTGCCAAAGTTGTATGTAATAGAATATTAGAATCCAAGGCATGTGATGGACTAGTTGCTCTCTTCTTAAGATGTAACACCTTACCCTATAGATTATGAACCTCATGCATAAGGGATTATACATCTAGAGTGGAGAAACTATCCATAAGAGGTGTACATGTCACTGAATGTTTTTGAATCATATTTATAGGTTATGCTAGCTAAGTGGTCCCCATTATAGCTATAATAGTGTTAATAACTAGGGGAGTTGAAGATGGACCATTATTTTATTTTTGGATTTCTTCCTAAATAATAGGAATGAAGCCATCTTGCATATCCAAATGTTTGGACACAATATCTTTCAATTATTTATTATCGGTCTTATAAAATTGGTTGTTGAATTCTACCATTGTAGGTTTGGAAGTAGGAAAACAAACTTTTGTATATTTTAAACCTTTAAAATATTTTAATCTAAAATAGATTGTAAAAAACAAATATTTAAACAAATCTAAAATTTTGGAACTAAGATCTTAGCATAGACACAAAAAGGATACAAACTTTAAGAGCATCTATGGTTAGGGTTTGAGAAATGTTCATAGTAAGTTGAGTTGATTAAATGTTTTAACATTTTAGGATTTTACTAGTCTAAATACTATGTTTGATTAAAAAGAGGAGAGTCTGAATTAGGGAAATAATATTCATAAAATAACCACTAATTTATTGCATATTTTACTAGATTTGAACTAATTAAAATAGTAATAAATATGTGCAAATAAATATTTATCTAAAAAAACTTGATACAAACTATTTGAGAGCTAGAAAGTGAGATAGGAATATGTCTAAGTGTCATCAACTAGATCCCTATATTAGAAACCCTCATAGATAGTATCACCAAATTTGGATAGAGGTACCATATGGATTTAGTATCTTTATAAAGGAAATAGGGTCCTTTGTGTAGAACTATCCTCAACTTATGAGTGCACTTGTGTTTGTATTTCTAGGTTTTGTTTCTACCTAAAAAAGTTCTAATTTTTTTTCACTATGCCTATAATTGTGAATTTATGGTGCAAACCTTAATTTTCCTTCTAAGTAAGGCATGGGATGAGAAGTGTATTAAAAATTAGGATAATTTGGGAATCCACAACACCCTAATATGAAGAGAGTTACCTACATACAAATACTTTGAGGAGATTTCAAGCCTGATGTAGGTATCCTCACCTAATTGCTAGTGGAACTACTAATGATGCTAGAATCATAGTGACCTTGAGTTCCTTGAGCGTGTTTGAGATTAGAAATATCTAAAATTTGAGCTTAGGGTAGTTGTAGATGGTAGTATGAAGAAGTAGGGAAGAATAAGGATTATTAACCTTGATTTTGCTAAAATTGTTTTATGTTTGAATATATATTTTGTGTCTAACATCCATGTAATGGATAAAGGGATATAATTCATTTATTTATAGTGTTATGTTATTTTTACGCATAATAAAATATATCTAGGCTAAATGTAAGAGGGTTTTACCTTTGAAAATAAATATGTTCAGGAAAGATAGGATAAAGGACATATGCATCATACTAGGGATGTTAGCACCACATGGCTATAGTGTATTTAATGTGGTGATAATGTCTAGTTGGTAGAACACTAGGCACAAAGGGCCAAGATTAAGAAATGAACATCTAGAACTACATTTGAGATAAATAGTGATACCATTCACCCACACAAAGTCTATAAAAGTGTGATAATAGCATCTAGGATAGGTATAGGGATAAGCTAAGAATAGGTAGTCTCATGTAACACTCTTTTTAATCAAATGACACTTTAGGTGATTAAACTCACTTATTTGTGTTGAACATCCTCCTTATTTGTACTACAAGTTTTGGTAACACTAGATTATAATAATTTAATTATTATTGAGAGACCTAATGAGGGTATTATATTATATTTATTACCTTAAGGCTTAGGAACCCTAACCATTGATGTTGTGTTGTAAGTTCTCCTTTATCTAGGTTTAACATATCCAATTGGTCATACCCCAATATATCTAAGTATCCAACATGGTTTAGTCGATTTACCTTCTATGATTATAGATATATTAGGTAGGATAAGTTGTAGGTCTATCTTAATTTTTTGAATACATTCTGGTGAACCTAACATGAATTAATCATTACTTTCTTATCATTTATCCAAATGTAACAATGCGAGTCAATTAATTTTTTTTCTTTGTATTTTTTGTAAACTAAATAGACACAAAATGATCTAGTCTACCTTCTATCTATTCATAGGAATAACTACATTGGTGTCGGTCAATCATGTTTTAACTTTTATTATTTATTTCAATAGGATACATTGATGCAGGTTGATCTAGTTTCATTTGATGAATTTTAAGATATCCAAATTTAATGGCCATGTACAATCTATTTCTATTACTCTAATTTATTTTTATGCATTTTATTTATTTTCAAAAAACTAGATTTACCCAAGTTGACCTAATCTAATTATTGTATGTTTTATAAGAAATTACATCAATGTAGGTTGATATAGCTTTAATTGTGTTTTGATAGTAAGATACCTTGATGTAGGATTATTTAATTTTCATAATTAGATCTACATTATCTTTAGTCACCCAACTACATTAGGCTTGGTTGATGTAGTTCTACTTTCTAGGTAATTTTTTTCCATCTATATTGTCCCAATTAGATATAGTCTTATTCATATTTAAACTCAAATTCATGAATAAAATTAGTTCAGATCTATAATTCAAAATTTATATTCTATAAAACTTAATTCTTACACAATCAAAACTACATCAACCAGGTTGACATTTTTCTATTTTTACATTTCTTGTTTGTAAACTACATCAACCAAGTCTGATCTAGTTTAATCAAATTATTTTTAGATGTTTTTAACATAGAATGCATTAACCAGTGTTAATATAGTTAGGTATTATCTAAACAACTAAATAAATGTGAACTAATATAGTTATATGTGTTTTCATTTTTAACATAAGCAAGGTAAATTAACTTTCCATTTTAGTAATTATTCAAACATATACCTTCAAGTTGAATTCATATTTATTTCCATTAAATAAAAGTTTAAAAATTATTTTTAACATTATTTTCACCTTTATTTCATCTTTAATGGGTTTTACCTAGAAATTATGTTCCATCGATTTTTAAACTAATTAAATATTGACATGAAGGGACATGGTAATATATTTACAATCCTTATCTATTTTTTATAAATATCATGGTGTGAGGGGCATTCATTAATTCTCATAGATATAATACATAGCCTAACATGGATTATAATTTCCATGTACCTCACAATATTTAGGAAACACCTAGTGTTCCCATTTTTATTAAACCTTAGGAAGCTATACATCTATTTGATTCTATAGTGCACTAGTTAAATTTTAGCATCGGTAAGTTACTCTTAGCTTACTCTTAAAATAATTAATATTGGGTTATGGGAACATCAATTCCTCCATAGTCATTGATCTCAAAAAGTAGGTTGACACTATTCAATGGACAAGAAATTATCTTTAAGAGATTAAAAATTAGTCACATCCTTTTAGCACATGTACATATCTTCATTTTAGATAAATATCTAGAAAAAATAGTTAAATCTAAAAAAAATAAATAGTTAATATATTCTTTTTATAGATTATATTGGCCAACATCGATAGAATTTTGTGTTATATGTTACAATGATATAAGTTAGCATTGATATAATTACTTGTCTGAAATAGAATACATAAACCAAGATTTATATAGTCTCTTATGTTTTATTTACATCTACTTATGTGACTTTATTGATGAGGATTGATACTAGGGTTAATTTTAAGAGTCCTTACTAGAAAACCCATTGTAAAATCTATGTGCAAAAGTTATGGCCTGTAAAATTTATTATTCGGTTACATCATTTGATTGTGTCATATGACATGGTAGTATGACATGGTCATATGACACAACCATTTTGTTGTGATGTAAGACCATGTCATAAGACCAAACTATATGACACAATCAAATCGTGCAACTGAATCACAACTTTTAGAGGTCGTAACTTTTGCGTACAAACTCATATTATGATGATTTTTTTAAAATTACATAGTTCTTTAAGAAGAATTCAAATATGAAATAATATTTAGGTTTTGGGAATTTTTTTCTAGTTTTAAGATCTATCATCTAGCACTATCATTCGACATTATCATTCAACACTATCTTTTGACACTATAATTTAACATTATCATTTGGTTCCTCCATTCAGCACTATCATTTGGCTCCTCAATTTGGAAATGTAATTAAGTATTTTGGTCATCTAATTTTGGTTCTATTTATTATCTTATTTGATATTAGGGGTTGGTTTTACTATATATATATGGTGAATTGAAGTTTAATCTTATAGATTATTATAAATGGGTAGTGAGCTGACCCATAAAATTATTTATATCCCTAAAATTTTGGTGATTTGGTCTTATTTTCTAACCCTAAAACATCAAAAAAATCAAAATCTAAAAAATGTAATATTCATGAATTAATGAATATTTTCCACTAAAATTTACCCTAATTCATACACATTATTCCTTTGCTAATGTTCTTAAATTTAACTACATCATCCTTTCTAAATATAATTCTATCCTTTAGGTTTTTCCTATGTAACTACTTCAACTAGGTTCAATATAGTAAATTTCCTATTTCTATTAATTTTTACCCCATATCAAAATTCATCAACCTAGATTGATATATTTTATCCTTTCACATTTCTTTCCATGAAACTAATTTACCCTTGGTCTACCCAATCTATTGTTATAGAAACTATTTGTGTTATATTTTTATTATACTCCATTAAATCAACTCGATATAGTTCATTAACATTTTTATATCCAAATTTCTATATCCTTTTACTATGATAACATTCATTTGTTACAATTAATCACATATTCTATCAATTTTACAATTTAATTATCATAATGTAATATCTTATTATAATCATCCATTATATTCTTAATCCATTCATATTCTACATGGCTTTCTCTTTCTTACCTACTTTACCCACTAATTAATACCACACATTATGATATAACTACTCCCAACAACCATCTAGTTCTATCAGTTGTAACATGGTTAAAATCACTCAAATAATAAACAAGATGAATCACATCTATTCAAAAACATGGATGACAATACCATTTATACCCCTAACATGAATGTTAATTTATCAAAACTTCCTTACTTCACCATTGGAGAAAATGATACTAACCTTAGAAACCCTCCTCTATGGAGTCCTCCTATCCCTAATCCATGGAATGGTGTTCTTGATAATACTGGGACACCCCTTCCTCTTAATAATAAAAATCCACCTATGGATACAACTCAATTTATTACACAAATTAATGTTATGAAAATAATTAAGAGTTCTCAAATAATCCAAATATAAAATCATATCTTAAAAATGCCAAGTCAAGCTCCCATCAACTTCCCTTAAAATAATCATAATTTTATTCCTCTTCCTCTCTAAGACGCCAATGGGAGAATCTTTCCTAAACCTCTGATGCATCAAGAACTTATTTCAAATGTTAAAAATGAACCTTTATCCCCATTATTATATCTATAGGCATTGGAAATATTTCTCCAACTATTACATATAATGGGACTCAAGATCATGTGATTTTTTAAAGAATATTTTGGTAATATTGACAAGCAATGGGTATAAGCTAATACTTTTGATATTAATAAAAAAAATTATAAACATTTATTGGAGATGATATATAATGGTATAACCAACTCCCTTAACATCCCATTTTACAACTAGAAGACTTATTCAATGCTCTAGTTAAGTAATTTCACATCGATCTTCCTCAAAATAGCCTTATCCATTTCATCAATGCCAAGTAATTAATTAACTACCTTTATCAAATGATGGAAATATTTATCTCATAATTTAGATCATAGCATGAGTGATGATAATCTCTTCCAACTATTTATCATTACTTTAAACCATCTCTTTAATACAAGGTTAAAATTTTGTCTCCCAAAACTTTAGAAGATGATTTTGATCAATCCAAATGACAAGATCATGTCTCAAATTATACCTTATCATCCTATCATTATAGATATATTCCAAAACTTAAAATAATGAAATAACCATTACCAATTCTATCTCTAATCCTCCTTAGCCAAAACTAGGAGCAAACCAATAAAATATTCAAACTCCCTCCAACCGACCCTTAAACATGTTGGAAAAGAGGAAGTTATTACCTCCATCTAAAACTTTTATTCACACTACCATTAATCCTTACTCATGGTATTATCCTAACAAAATTGTTGGTTCCATGCTGATATTGGTCATTCTCATGGAATATGCCATATTCTTAAGAAATTTACAGTGTCTTTCATGTTAGGATTTTATTTCGATCATGATTCTATCATAAAAAGTTTTTATCTTGAATACCTTAAAGGTTCTCAAAAGAGATTTGTTTATAAACCTACCATTCAATAATATGAAAGATATTATTTTGATCCCAATAACCAATATCCAAATGAATTATTTTGTGCTATTAATTCTATTAATGATCAATATTATACAAACTCTTAGTATGTGATCATGGATAAATTGAATTATCATCATAAACCTACTCAAAAATATATTCTATCAAAACCTAATAAATCATCCACTTATTAATAATTTATAATAAATTCTATAAATACTCCATCATATTCATAAACACCCACTAGTGATGAGTTGTCCCCACACATGGAACCTCAATTTAGTTCCAATATTCTTACAAATAATACTATTTATTATAAACTTAAGACTCATGCTAATTCCTCTTCCAAACCTCATTATAACTTCTATATAAACTTAAATTTATGCCTTGTAAAATTTCACTCAATGAATTAGTTATAAAATATCCTCACATCATAAATTATCTATAAAATAAATATAAGACATTGAATAACCATAATCTAATGATACTAAGATACCTATTTTATCTTCGTATGGTCTCCCACCCACAAATTTCATGCTATCAAAATAATATGTTATTCTAGAAAAACCACCATAGAATTCCATGGATATGATATTATTAATGATTTAATTATTTTTCTATATTATGATCCAATAATCTTTATTAAAATAGGAATTAATAATACCTTAATTATAAATTTATTGGTAGATGAAGGGTCAAATATTAATGTTACCTCTTTTTTTTCTCATAGAACAAATCTAATAATCTAAATAAAACATTAAACAAACTCTCCTTAACTATCATGGATTTGAAAAAAATAAAAAAAAGACCAGCTTGTTGTATTTGTCTTCACCTTACAATTGGAACAAAAATAAGTCAAACCAAACTCATGCTACTTGATCATCCTTTTTCTTATAACATGATCTTGGGATGTCTATGAACTCATCATATGAGATATATTCCATATTTTGGTAGCCAATGTATCAAATTCATACATAATGGAAAACTATATGAGAATTAATTAGATCTAAAACATTAGATCATACAACTTACAAATTCTAAATCTCAATACTACATTCTTATAATTTATCATATTAATAGTCCTCCTCTACCTTAAATCATCAACCTGCATTTTGATTTAAATGTCACTCTTTTAGACTCTGATGATGATGAACCCAATAAATTATAAACCATTTTTAATACCAATCAAATACCTCTCTATATAGATAAATGGCTTCAAACTTCTTTGCTTCCATAAGATCCCATAATTCCTTTAATTAATGTCATCTATGATAGTCCTCCCCCTTCCAATTCATATTAATCCTTTTACACAAAATATTATTTCACTTATAATTAATACCCACTAATACTAAACTTATTATCAAATAATTAATGTGATATTTTCTATAATTGTATATCCAACTCCCTAAACATTTCATTTTACAACTAGAAGAGTTAGTTAATGCTCTAGTTAAGGAATTTCACACTGATATTCCTAAAAATAGCCTTAGCCATTTATTCAATGGTAATAAATTATTTAATGAGTCTACTCATACCTTTATCAAATGATGTAATCTCATGAATTAGATCATAATAATTTGGATGATAATCTCTTCAAATAATTTATCACTACCTTAAACCTTATCTTCAATACAACGTTCAAATTTTCTCTCCCCAAACTTTATAAGATGATTTTGATCAAATGAAATGACAACATTTTATCTTGAATAAATTTGAACCTTATCATAGTATCATTATGTATTCATTACAAAATTCAACTAATGTAATAACCATTACCAATTATACTTCTAAACCTCTTCAAACTAAACTGGGAGCATACTAATAAAATATTCAAACTCCCTCCCATCGACCATTAAATTAATTAGAAATGAAGAAGTTACTACCTTCATATAATCCTTTTATTCACACTACCACTATTCATCCTCATGGTATTATCCTATCAATATTTTTTGGTTCCATGTTGATTTTGGTCATTCTCATGAAATATTTCATGCTCTCAAATTTTTTTATTGACCTTCATATTAGGAATTTATTCTAATCATGACTCTATGATCAAGGAATGTCATGTTGGATTCATTAAATCTTCTAAAAATAATTTACTTTCTAAATCTATAAATCAATAATCTCAAAAATCTTCTTCTGATACCAATACATTACATCAAAATGAAAATTTATGTGTTCATAATTCTAACTATAATTAGTATTATATTAAATCTCATTATGTGATCATGATAAATTCAATTATCATTGTAAACAATATAAAAAGTATACAATCATAAAACCTAATAAATAATCCATTAAGGAATAAGTTATAAAAAATTCTATGATTGCTCTTCCATCATATTCAGAATCATTGAATAGTGATGAGGTGTCCCCACATGTGGCACCTCAATCTCATTCCAATATTCCTAAAAATAATACCATTTAAATTAAACCCAAGCCTCATGATAATTCCTCTTCCAAACCTCATTGGACCTTCATAGATGAATTTAAATATATGACATACAAAATTTCACTCATAGAAATAGTTCTAACTTATTCTTATCATAGAAAATTGCTTATGTAATAACTATAAGACATTGAAGAACCAACATCAAATGATGAAAAGATACATATTTTATTTTCTTATGGTATCCCACCCATAAAATTTCATGATATTGAAACAATCTCTTCTTCCTAAAAACCCACATTATAATTCCCTGAATATGATATGATTATTGATGAAATTCTTTTTCAATCTAATGATCCACCACTCCTTATTAAATCTAAATAAATAATAACTTAATTAGAAAATTATTGATAGGGTAGGGGTTAGATATTAATATTACCTAGTTTTGTCTCATCCAAAAAAAATTAATAAGCCAAATAAAGCTGTAAAAAACTCACATTAGCTGTCATGGATTTGATAAAGCCAACCAAAAACCACTTATTTGTATTTGGCTTCCCCTGATGACTAGACCAAAAACAATTCAAACTAGACTCATGGTACTTAAACTCCATTTATCTTATAACATGACTTTGGGATGTCCATGGACTCATCATATGAAATATATTATATTTATAGTAACTAATATATCAAATCTATCCATAATGAAAAATTATATAAGCTTGAAGTAGATTCAAACCCTTAGAGAATCCAACTTCCAAATATTAAATATCAATACTAGATTCCTACAATTACTCCTATTAATAGTCCTTATCTACCTTAATTTAACAACATGCATTCTGATTTACATGCCACTCTTGCATACTCTAATTATGACAAAGCCAATGAATTGTAAACCATTTTTAATACCACTAGATTACCTCTCTATATAGTGGAATGGTTTCCTTTTTATCTGATTCCATGAGATCAAATAGTTCCTTTAGTTCATGACATCTTTTATAACCCTCCCCAATGCAATTCATATGAATCCTCTTACACAAAAAAATTAATTATAATGAATAGCCAAATATTTCAATGCCCTTTAGCCATGTCTCCTTGTACTTCCAACAAAATAGGCATATCCACTATCAATATCCCTAATAAAACTAATACATGTTTTATTCATCTATATTAGGATGATGCCTACATTATGGCCAGAGCCCAATGATGACACTTGGATGTAATGCATCATCAAAATACCTTAGATAAAATACATGACTTCAATCATGATGTTCACGTTATTCACATATCATACAATATTTAATATAAAACTAAATTTTATGTACCTCATCCCAATCAACCCTTCAAATATACTTCATGGGTTGTATAAATTTTTGTAAACATACAATCCTTGACAATATTGATGAATTTGATATTGTTAAATTAACTCTTTCAAATATAAACATTGTTTACTAGATTGATAATGCTCATATTGTATCTCATATTTTTGGTGTACCAACCAACTTGATATAGTTAAATTATTAGTCCATGACTTCTTTAGCCACTATTAATACATGGTTAATACAATTCTTTTGTATTCATCAATTCTAATAGCCTCTCTTGACCAACACAATATAATAAATATTATTTATACTACTTATACACATGTGGAAGTTTCAATCAATACCATTATATCTAACTATAATTATCATCCTAATACCATTAACTTAAAATCTATATCTTATACTTAAGATCCTAACATTGGCTTATATTCTAATGTTACTATTGTAAGACAAATGCATTCTAATGTAGGTGATCAAGATAATAAGATTCTAGACCTTGAAGTGTATGTTGAATAATTTGAAACTTTATTAGTGGTTCATAGTGATGAAGATATATTATAATTACTCCATGCTTGTGAACCTCAACTTTCCCACTAACATCACAAGCTTGTCCATTTTGGAACAAGGATCTTTTCTTTAATAATTTTTTTTCTATTGATCCAAAAATAAATCATATATAAAATCTTCCTATATATCCATATCAATTCCAAGATGGAAATTTTATGCTATTGATGAAATTATTGCATTTAATTATTGTAGCATAGACAATTCAATAACTTCATCCTCAAGAAGGTGATGAATATAGTCTCTTTTTTTAAAAATACCATGAATATTTTTCTTGGTCTTAAAAAGACATTCTTAGTATTGATCCTAGTGTTATGGTTCATAACAACATCACTTATACTGATGCAAAACTTTTGTGTGAAAAGTAACATTAATTCCTTCTTAATATTTATACCTTCTATCACAAAGAAACTATCAATTCTTTTGATGATAAGTTCATTAAACCCATAGATTACTTTATAATGGGTTTACAATATTGTTCTTTTATGTATAAAGTTTGTATGGTAATTTTTATATGTATAGATTTTTGTAATCTTAAATTAGCATGTCCCAAAGATAACTTTTATTTACCATTAACTAATGCCAACATCTATTCTATAATTGGATATGAAATTTTATCTCTCATGGGTGGTTTTTTATGTTATAGTTAGAATCATATCACTCTTAAAATAGATATAGAACTACCTTCACCAATGAATTGGCAACTTTTTGTTAGGCTAAAATTCCTTTTAGTCTTAAAAATGATGAATCTACTTATCAACATGCAATGACTAATATTTTTCATGACATCATTAATAAAACAATTGGAAATTATGTATATTATCTTATTTACAAATCAAATAATAATTAAAATCATCATCATGATCTTGGTATCATATTTAATCGACTCATGAAATACGTATTTAGACTTAATCCTTACAAATGTGTTTTTGGTGTTAATTATGGAAAAATATTGGTATTTTACTCTCCCTTAGAGGTACTAATGTAAGTTCAACTAAAATAAATTCTATCATCAACAGGTCTATCCCTTATTCTATTCTATATATACAAACACATCTTGGTAAACTTGGGGCAATCCAAACATTTATACCAGATATGGATTATTGCATCTATTTAATCAATTCACTCCTTAAAAAGGGTATTTATATTAAATTGACCAATGCATGTCAAAATATTTTTATAACATGAAGGAATAATTACTTATTTATCTTACTATTAAACCACTTTATATCAATCCCTCATATTTTATACTTCATATACCCCCATATTAATGGGGGGTAGTGCTCACTCAACAAGTTGAAATAGGTCAAAAATATGCCATATATTACAATGTTTAGGATTTCATAGACTATGAAAAATGGTACACAAAATTTTAACATGATTTCATAACTATCTACATTTTTTCCCTAAAAGTATTTGGCTTTGTTTGCTTTAAAAAACTACTTACATCATTTTACATTTTGTTCTACTTTGACATTTATTTTCCAAAGATTTCTTACTTAGAGAAAGAAATGGAAAATGGATGGTTCTCATAATATAATTTGGGTTAATAATTATGATGAAAAAATTATTTAAAGGTTTCTACCCCTATCATAGCTATTAATCACATTTATTATATTCTTCCTAATTAGTATATCATTTATATTTAAGGTTTGAATCATGCTATTTTAGTCAAAGATTATTTTTTATAATTTTACCACTGATATTAAGGAAAAAAAATACGTAAGAACATAATAATTATATTTATAAAACTAAATACAAAGTCATTATTTAATAATTACATTAAGTTACAAAGAATTTTGATTAAGAAACTTGGATACTTCATTTTGATGGTGTAAAATGATTTCAAGGAGCTAGGGCAGGTTGTGTCTTAGTTGACCCCCATGGTAGAATAATACATCTCACTTTCCAATTCAACTTAAAAGTCACTAATAACATGGTTTATTATTATTTTATTATTTTATGTATGAAATCAGCCATGAATTTAAACATCCCATAGGATATTTAAAAGTCATGTGTCATCAATTCAGTGGTCTATCAACACAAAAGTAAAAAAAATGTTATATATCATAAATTACTACCAATATGGCCAAATAATTCACATAATTTATTATTTAATCAATTAAAAGAGATTAAATAACTATATTTCATTCTCTTTATTCATCTTCCTCTCTATTTCACCCTCATCAATCACTCTATGGTTTAGAATTTCTCTTCACATGAGAAATTCAACATCTATTAATGATTCTACTATTTTACACATTGAGGTTATAACTAATATCCAAATACTATGGTATATACAAATCACACAATTAATTTATCATCATATTTATCCTCTAGAATATGATTCATGTTAAAATATATAAATCTACAACCAAGGCTATAAGTATGGTGGAGGAGCATCACTCGATGAGAAAGTGAGAGGAATGAGTGAACATAGAGTGTTTTTATATTTGGGGGTATAAGGGGTATTTAAATACCCCATAATATGTTTTATTTAATACAATTTCTTATTTAAGTTTGTTTATGAAGGTCTTTGGCATTTTCCTACCAAAAAATAAAAATTAAACTTTGAATTATTGAAAAGGTCTTAGAGTAGTCTTTGGAGTCTTGTGAAAAAAGGAATGTGATGGATGATTTTGATGTAGGTCTTATAAGGTCCTAGGGAGTGTATTATATATTATATCAATGTGTATGTCATATTAATAAAATTTAATTCAAGAAAATGCAAATAAGAACATATTGTAAATAATTTCCTACACAAGGTCAACTTATTGGGAGGTAGCTATCAAGAGAAGGAAGTTACGCATGAATGTAGGTATGAAAGAAAGACATATAAAAATTGTAAGAGAATAAAAAATAGGGTATATACTCATATAAGACAACTATGAGGATTGAAAAATATTGAGAAATGGAGGAACTCTATCTCTCTATTAAAACTTTATATATGTCTCTTTATTTGCATGGATATTAATAATGGACAATTACTTTGAAGAAGTATTTAGGTATTTCAGAGTAGGATAAAAAGTTTATATTAATAATACCTTGTATTTTATGATTTTTTAAAGTCATTTTTTATATAATATTCTTGTAGTCATAGCATAATACATTATGAAGCATATCTCTTAAAACATAGTTAATTTACAAGAAGTTTTGTAAGTGAACCTTAGGTTCTATTAAATAGTATTAAGTTATAAAAAATACATGAAGTTATATAATTATCAAGGATGTTAATTTGAATACTTATATTCCATTTTATGTGTGAGATCATACCTCTAATTCTATTTGACTTCACACAGTCTTAAGTGAATAGGCATAAATCTACATTTTTTGCTTATTAGAAGAATACATAGATAGATATTGCATAACTAAATATTGGGAAAGATAAAGAGAGGTTATAATGACATTATTAAAATAATATGAGAAATATAAATTGTGTATAAACCTTTTTAATTCCATTTATATGCATTGCATCCTTACATAGTCATAAAGAAGCACACATAACTCTTCAAAAGTGCATTTTGGAAGTTTTTAATGGGTGTTTAGGAAAAAATAACCTTTGGAGGAGATTATGAAAGTTAGTTCAAAAATTTTACAGGTATTTATATCCTTTTTAAGTGTCTAAAAATCAAAATGTTCATTTTATTAGTCTCTAGGACACCTACAGACTTGGGATAACCTTGGTTAGGGTTTTGAAATAAAAAGTTGAATAACTTGTGATTCCTATAGTGGAAATTATTAAAAATATGTAATATACTATATTTTGACATGTAATAAAATATTAAAAAAAATTATACCTATACCATGCCATACAATATGCTTTTTTTGACTATGTGTTACTAAGAGGTCTAAAAGACTTAATTCTAAAAGAGATTGAGTGAGTTGGAAGTTCTAATTTGTGATTTGGATTATGAAATTTATTATAAATAATAAGGGACTTTATGGGTACTTTAAAGATGTATTGGTTTGTTGTGAAAACCTTTACTTTTTTTTAACTAATTAGGTTTATGTATTTTGATGGTTAAAAGAAAGACTAGTCTTGTTCTAAGTAATTGGTGTGCTCAAATAATGAGTGAATAAGTGAAGCATTAAGATGAGTTGGTACATGTTTTCATGACCAATAAAGGCCCTACATGGTGCATAGACATGTTAATGGAGTTCTAAATAGTAATTGGGATTCTAAAACATTTTTGAATTTGAATACATATATGGTCTATTTGAAGGAAAATAATGAATATTCTAAGTGAATATGTTAGGGTAATGAGTGAGATGGTAGATCGATAGTGATCCCAGGGGAGAATGATTTATAGTGGTAGTCATAGTTAGAGTAAAAATAATTATGATATGGTTCAAATTTCTATCCATGGAAGCAAGCAAGGAAACAAGTTTTGATATAATTTTTAATAATAGGTATGGAGATAATCATGAAGTTTTATGAATAATATTCGGGGTTGGATAAATAAATTTAAAAAATAAGTTGATAAGGTTAAATATATGGATATTAAAGTTACCTACAAAATAGACTTCAAGATAAAATTTAATGAGGTATATGCAAGAGGTGTTCAGTGTTGGGTTAAGATTTTAAACAAGAGGGACATAAACAAGATAGAGGTCTATTTAGATCTGCATCAATTTGTATCAGAGAAGTAAGATATAGATGAGAAGGAAGAATGATAATATTCAAGTAAATAATAAAGGGCACATATTTTGATTTTAACTCTCATTTTTGTTTATGTTATATAAATCAAGCTTGAGTAAGAGTTTTTACAAGATCAAAGTAGGTGTTTTTGTCAATAATATTGATACAAAAATGTGTTAAGACCATGTTTTCCAAAGCATTGAATGCTATGATATATTTATTTAGTACGTCATAAAACCACTATAAGGAATAATCCTTTAAACTCCATGGAGAGAACTTTGTGAGAAGCAAATTTTTGGACATGTAATCTAAACATGTTGCACAAAAATATATATGAGGGTGCTCTAAGTCACCCTTTCCATCATTTAATGTAATCTTAGGTTCTATGAATTATTATGCCAAGGGTGTTTTTACTATATGATGTGCCAAAGCTATATTTAAGATAATATTAGAATCTAAGGCATGTGATGGACTAGTGGCTCCATTCTCAAGATGTAACATCTTACCCTAAAAAGTATGAACCTCATGCATAAGGGATTATACATATGGAGTGAAGGAACTATATACAAAATGTGTAGTTGTCATTGAATGTTGTTGAATTATAATAATAGGTTATACTCATTGAATTGGCCCCATTGTAAGTGTAATAATGTTATTAACTAGGGGAGTTCAAGATTGACCATTTTTTTATTTTTAGATTTCTTCTTGAATAATAGTGATGTAGTCATCTTGGATATCCACATGTTTGAATACAATATCTTGAAATTATTTCTTATCAGTCTTATAAAACTAGTTGTTGAATTCTGCCATTATAGTTTTCAAACTAGAAAAATAATTTTTTGTATATTTTGAAACTTTAAAATATTTTAATCTAATAAATATTGTAAAAAATGATGTCAAAACAAATATAAACTTTTAGAACTAAAATATGAGCATAGAAAAAAAAAGGATATAAACCTTAAGAGCATCTAGGGTTAGGGTTTGAGTAGTATTCATAATAAGTCAGGTTCACCAATTTTTTTAACCTTTTAATGTTTTACTAGTGTAAATATTATGTTTGATTAAATGGATAAGAGTCTAAAATAGGTAATTAATAGGTATAAAATAACCACTGAGTTTTTGTAGATTTGACTAGCTTTGAATTTATAAAAATAGTAATAAATATATGCAAATAAAGACTTATCTAGAAAACACTTGGTATAGATGATTTGAGTACTAGAAACTAAAAGAAGAATAGGTATACGTGTCATAAAACTAAATAAATTTATTATAAGCCTTCCTAGATAGTATCACCACATTTGGATAGAAGCACCATATGGATCTAGTGTCTTGATAAGGGTAGTATGGTACTTTGTGTAAGACTACCACAAACTTCTGAGTGCACCTATGCCTATGTTTATAAGTTTTTCTCATATGTGCATGAAGATTGGAAATTTTTACTATGATATAGTAGATAATTTATGATACTAACCCTAATCCTCCTTCTGAGTAAGGTATGATATAAAAAGTGTGTTCATTACTAGGATAAGATGGATATCCTCAACACCCAACAATGAAGAGAGTTGTCAACATATCAATACTCTAAAAAGTGATCAAGACTAATGTTAGTCTCCCCAAAACAGTGATGGTGTAAGTGAAAGTGATGCTATAATCATAGTGGCCTTGAGTTCTTTTAGTGTGCTTGAGATTAGAAATATAGAAAATCTGAGCTTAGGGTAGTTGTACATGGTAGTATGTAAAAGTAGGGAAGAATAGGATTAATAACTTTGATTTGTATTAATTCATTATGTTTAAATATATATTTTGCATCTAACCTCCATCTAGCGGATAGAGGGATAAAATTCATGTATTTATAGTGTTATGTTTCTGATGTGCATGATAAAAGATGTCTAGGCTGACCTTAAGAGGGGTTTACCTTTGAAAATAAATTTTTTTAGGAAAGATAGGATGAATTACATATGCATCATGCTAAGGAAATTGAAACCACATGGATATGGTGTTATTAATGTGGCTCTAATGTCAAGATTATATAAAACTAGGTATGAAGGGCCAACATCAAAAAATGAGGGTCTAAGATTGTATTTGAGCTAAACAAGGACACCTATCACACATATAAAGGCTAGAAAAGTATGATAATAGGATCTAAGATAGGTTTAGGGATAAAATAGGAATATGTAGTCTCAAGTATCACTCTTATCACTCAAATACAAATTTAGGTGATCATATTCACTTATTTGTGTTAAACATCCACCTTATTTTTGTTGCAATCTTCGGTAACACTAGATTATATTAAACTCATTATTATTAAGAGACATAAATATGGTATTACATTATATTGATTTCTATAAGGATTTAAAACCTTATATTTTGATGTTGTGTTATTAGTTCTCCTTTATCTAGGTTTAACAAATCTAATTAGTCATACCCTAAAATAGCTAAGTATCTAATAGGTTTTAGTTGATTTATCTTCTCTGATTCTAGATTTATTAATTAGGATAATCTATAGGTCTATCATAATTTGTTGCATACATTCTGGTGAACCTAACATGAATTAACCATTAATTTTTCATCATTTATCTAAATTTATCAATGTGAGTCACTAAATTTTTATTTCTCTATGTATTTTTGTAAACTATATAGATACAAATTGATCTAGTCTACCATCTATCTCTTTACAAGAATAATTACATTGGTGTGGGTTGATCATGTTTTAATTTTCTATGTTTATTTTCAATATGCTACATTGATGAAGGTTGGTCTAGTTTAATTTGATGAATTTTAATTAAGAAAACCAAATTTATTGTCCATGCATAATCTAGTTCTATTACACTAATTTATTTTTATGCATTTTATTTTATTTTGAAAAACTACATTGACCAAGGTCGATCTAGTGTAATTGTTGTATGTTTTATAGGAAATTATGTCGATGTAGGTTGATACAGTTTTAATTATGTTTTGATAGTAAGTTACCTTTATGTGGGATGCTTTAATATTCACAATTAGATTTGCTTTATCTTTAGTCACCCAGCTACATTAGGCTAGGTTGATCTAATTCTATTTTCTAGGTAATTTTTTGCCTATTGTATTGACCCAAATAGATAGTCTTATTTATTTGTACACTCAAATTAATTAATAAAATTAGTTCAGACTAAAATTCAAAATATACATTCTATCTAAATTAATTCTTACACAATCAAAACTACATCGAACGTAGTTGACATTTTTTATTTTTAAATTTTTTGTCAATAAACTACATCAACCAAGTCTCATATAGTTTACTTTACTTGTTTTCATATTTTTTTAATATAAAATGCATCAAATATTGTAAATATGGTAAGGTATTGTCTAAGTAAATAGATCAACATGCACTGATATAGTTCTGTATGTTTTCATTTTTAGCATAAGCAAGGTAAATTAACTTTCCTTTTTTATTAATTAGTCAAACATATACCTTCAAGTTGACTTCTTATTTATTTATATTTAATAAAAGTTTCAAATTTATTTTTTATATTATTTTCAACTTTATTTTGTCTTGATGGGGTTTACCTAAAACTTATGTTCCATATGTTTTCAAACATTCTTAGATATTGACATGACGGGACATAGTAATTGATTTACAATCCTTGTTTATTTTTTATAAATATCATGATGTGAAGGGAATGCAATAATAATCATAGATATAATACATATCCAAACATGGATTATAATTTTCATGTACCTTAAAGTATTTAGGAAGCAAATATGATTCCCATTTTTATTGAACCTTAGGAAGCTAGACATCTGTTTGATTCTATATTAAACTAGTTAAATTTTAGGATCGATAAGTTACTCTTATCTTAACCTTAAAATAATGATTATTGGGTTATAAGATAATTACTTCCTCCATAGTCATTTATCTAAAATAGTAGGGTGACACTATTCCATGGATAAAGAATTATCTTTAAGAGACTAAAAATTAATCACATATTTTAGTACATGTACCATATCTTTATTTTAGATAAATATATAGAAAAGATAGTTAAATTTATGATTTTATACTAGTTAATTTTTTATTTTTATAGACCATATTGGCCAACATAAATACAATTATGTTGTATATGTTGCAACTACATCGGTCAACACTGATATTATTATTTATGTGTGAATATAATACATCAACCAATCCTGATATAGTCTCTTATATTTTCTTTCCATCTACTTATTAGAATCTATTGATGAGGAATGATATACACTATTCATCTAATAAATTTTATTATATTAATCTACATTAACCTATCTAAATATAATCCTATCCTTTAACTTTTTCTTGTGTAACTACATCAACTAGGATCAATATAGTAAATTTCATATTTATAGTAATTTTTACCCCAAATTAGACTTCATCAACCTATATTTATATGGTCTATCATTTCCCATTTATTTTCATGTAACTACATTACCCTTGATTGACCCAATCTATTTTTATAGCCACCATTTGTGTCATATTTTTATTATACTCCATCAAAACAATTCGATATAGTTCATTAACATTTTTATATCCAAATTTCAATATCTTTTTTGGATAATAAGATTCATTTATTATAATTAATCACATATTCTCTAATTTGATTACCTTAATGAAATCACATATTATAATCTTCCTTGATAGTCTTAATCCATTCATATTTTACATGGGTTGTTCTTTCTCACCTACTTTACCCACTAATGAAGACCATACTTCATTATACAAATACTCCAAACAACCATCTATATCTATTAATTATAACATGGTTTAAATCACTCAAATGATGAACAAGATGACTCACATATATTCAAAAACATGGATGAAAATACCATTTGTACCCATAAAATGAATTGTAATTTATTGAAACTTCCTTCACCAATGGAAAAAATGATACTAACCTTGAAACCCCCCTACATAGAATCCTCCTATCACTAATCCATGGAATGCCTTCCTGTCAATACTGGGACTCTCCTTCCTCTTAATAATCAAAATCCACCAATGGATAAAACTCTATTAATTACACAAATGATTCAGCAAATTAATGTTATGAAAATAACTAATAGATTTGAAATTATCTAAATGTAAAATCAAATCTTAAAAATGGAATGTCAAGATCCCATTAACATGCCTTAACATAATCAAAATTCTATTCCTCTTCCTCTCTAAGAAGCCAATAGGAACATCATTCCAAAACCTCTTATGCATCAAATTTATGATTTTACATATTCAAAATTAACCTTTATCCCCCTTTATTATATTTATAGGCATTAGAAACATTATTCTAACTATTACATATGATGGGAGTCACGATCATGTTATTTTTTAAAAAATTATGTTAGTATTTAAAAAGAATGGGTATAAAATAATACTTTTTATATTAATAAACTTGTTTTCAAAACATTTATGGGATATGATCTAGAATGGTATAACCAACTTCCTTAACATTCCATTTTACAACTAGAAATCTTAGTCAATGCTCTAGTTAAGTAATTTCACATTGATCTTCCTAATGATAACCTTAGTCATTTCATCAATGCCAAGTAATTAATTAATTAATTAATACACTCATACCTTTATCAAATTACGGATATATTTATTCCATAAATTAGATCATAATATGAGTGATGATAATATCTTCCAACTATTTATCACTATTTTAAACCTTCTGTTCAATACAAGGTTAAAATTTTATCTCCTAAAATTTTAGAAAATGATTTTGATCAATCCAAATGACAAGATCATGAATCAATTTTAACCTTCTCATAGTATCATTATAGATTCATTTCAATCATAAAATAATGAAATAACCATTACCAATTCTATCTATAATCCTACTAAACCAAAACTAGGAGCAAATTAATAAAATATTTACACTCCATCCCACTAAACCTTAAACATGTTAGAAAATCATAAGTTATTATGTCCATATAATCCTTTTACTCATACTACCACTACTCTTTTCTCATGGTATTATCCTAAGAAAATTGTTGGTTCTATGCTAATATTGGTCATTCTCATGAAATATGTCATGCTATTAAAAAAATTGTAGTGTCCCTCAAGGTAGGATTTAATTTCAATCATGGTTCAATGATAAAATATTTTCATCTTGAATACATTAAATCTTCTCAAACGAATTTTTATTCTAAATATACCATTTAACAATATAAAAAATATTATTTTGATCCCAATACATAATATCCAAATTTTTTTTTTGTGATATTAATTTCAGATATGATCAATATTATGGTAAATCTTAGGATGTGATATGGTTAAATTAAATTATCATTATAAAAACACACAAAAATATATTGTAACAAAACCGAATAAATCATTCACTTAGGAACAACTTATAAGAAATATTATAGCTACTCCTTCATCATCCTTAGAACCACCCACTAGTGATGAGTTGCCCCCACATGTGGAACCTCAATTTAGTTATAATATTAATAAAAATAACACACTTTATGATAAACCTAAACCTCATGCTAATTCCTCTTCTAAACCTCATTATAACTTCTATAAGAACTTAACTCTTTGCCTTGAGAAATTCCACTCATGGGACTAGTTATAACTTATCCTTATCATCACAAATTATTTATTAAATAACTATAATAAATCAAAGAACCATCATCTAATGATACTAAGATACCTATTTTATCTTCTTATGGTCTCACACCCATAATATTTCATGCTATCAAAATAATATGTTATTCTATGAAACCCATAATATAATTCCCTACATATGATATTTTTTATTTCATATGGTAAAATATAGGTTTTAAAAGGACTTCAAACCATGAGAGTTTATTACAATAGTTTTAATAGGCCAACCAAGGCTGAGAGGAAAAATACAAAAACTAGTACATATAATGAAAATAAAAAAATAGAAAGCTAAAATGGAACTAGGAAGAAGGACCCTCCCTAGGATAATCAACAATAATAGTGTCCTTTACTAGGATGGTAGGTTTTTATTTTGATACTTTATCTTGAGTAGAGTTATAAGGGCCTTTTTTAGCTTCCATAGGGAATATCATTTTGGGTCGCTTCCTACCTTTTAACTACAAAGGATTCTATTTAGGGTGGACCCCCTAGGAAAACCCATTGGGAATTTTAAAACATTAGGAGATTTAATAATATGGGATTTGGGGCTGAATAAAGTGGACAAAGGTCTAGATAATAGCATCAACCACCCTGTATAGTTCATTCCAATCCTGGATAATCTTAGCTAGGCTAAACCTTTCCTGTTATACCCTTGATTTGAAATTTTATAGCAATTATTTGTTCATTTCCAACTCCTCAATTAATATACCCTTACCTTTCTAAGATGAATTCATAGGAGTCCTAATTTTAATGGGTTTGTGATTGGGGATAATAATAGTTTGAGAAGGAGGTTGTTAGGGGGTACTAAGATATATTTTTTTAGGGGGAATGTTTAAATGGTAGGTGGGATCTCTCGATAGAGTCCTCTATTAGGAACTCCTCCTAGGAGTCCCCCTCAGAAGAGGATCCCTTGGGGTGAACCTTTTGACTTAAAAGGGCCTAATCATGTTTAACAAGGATTATTAGAGCTTGATGCATAATGGGATTTTTATCATTTACTTGGTGGAGTAGAATGATAGTTTTGAGGCACTTGAGCAGGAAATAAGGAAGGCTGATCTTAAACACAATGAAGTGATTTAGGAACAATAAATGGTGTGAAAAAATTAATTCATACTTACCTTCCATAATCATGTAGCATATTATCTAAAGGTAGGTATCAATATAGTAACATGGGAGGTCAGTTCACGGGAAACATTTCTTATCAGTCTACATGAAATCATTCATTTTGAGGAACTACAAGAAGGATTTTTGCTTCTTCGACTAGTATTTAAATTATTTAGATCTAGTGGAGGTCATACCTATGGCATCATCGATAAATTATTCCAAGATGTCAATGGTGATTCCTTACATTATGACATTACACGTTATCTAGGCTACCACAAAGTCTCAGGTAACCATGACTTTGTGATCAGTGATGCATTCTATAAAATATATGAGACCCCCTCCTTGAATTTATTCTAGACCTTTTTTTTATCATGGGCCTTTTTGAATGATGTGGGTTCGAAGAGGCCTCTATCACCACACATGGGTGTTAGAGGCACAAAGGAAGAGTGGGAGAGTCAAATTTTATAGAAGTGGTAGAAACAACTAGGGCTCAAATGGGTGGGAACACTTTCCAACATCACACAAAAATAATTAATCACCCTTTCTTTGAAATGAATGTAGATAAGATGAATTGAGATTTTCCCCATCAAGTTAAAGGGTTGCACATGCAAAAGGATGATTATTTTACATCGTATTAATCTCTTTAGCATGTATGATGTTATACGTATTAGGGGGGTAAGCTACCCACATCATAATATGATGATCCAATAATCTTTATTAAAATCAGAATCAGAATTAATAATACCTTAATTATAAAATTATTGGTAGATGAAGGGTCAGATATTAATGTTACTTCTTTTTTTCTCATACAACAAACCTAATAATCTAAATAAAACCTTAGACAAATTCACCTTACTTATCATGGATTTGATAAAACCAACCAAAAACCACTTGGTTATATTTTCCTTCACCTTACAATTGGACCAAAAATTATTCAAACCAAACTCATGCTACTTGATCATCCTTTATCTTATAACATGATCTTGGGATGTCCATGGACTCATCGAATGAGATCTATTCCATCTTATGGTATCTAATGTATCAAATAATTCCATAATGGAAAATTCTATAATCATGAATTAGATCCCAATCTTTAGATCATATAACTTCCAAATATTAAATCTCAATACTACATTCCTATGATTTATCATATTAATAGTTTTCCTCTACCTAAATTCATCAATCTACATTTTGATATACATGTCACTCTTTTAGACCCTGATGATGAACCTACTAAGTTATAAAACATTTTTAATACCAATCAAATACCTCCCTATATTTTGAAATGGATTCCTACTTCTTTGCTTCTATGAGATCCCATAATTCCTTTAATTAATGTCATCTATAATAGTCCTACTCCTTGAAATTAATATTAATCTTTTTATATAAAAGATTATTTCACTTGTAATGAATCTTCACTACTATTCGATTTTTTTCCAAAAACTTTATGGGAGATTATTTATAATGGTATCACCAACTCCCTCAACATTTCATTTTACAACTAGAAGACTTAGTCAATGCTCTAATTAAGGAATTTTACACTGATCTTCCTAAAACTATCCATATCCATTACATAGATGCTAAGAAATTACATAATTAATCTAATTATACTTTTATAAAATGATGGAAATTTTATCTCATAAAGTATATCATAACAATTGGAATGATAATCTATTCAAATAATTTATCACTACCTTAAACCTTCTCTTCAATTCAAGGTTCTAATTATCTCTCCCCAAACTTTATAAGATGATTTGGATCAAGATAAATGACAAGATTTTCTCATGACTAAATTTGAACCTTCTCATAGTATCATTATGTATTCATTACAAACCACCCACCAATATTTTCTTCCATTATATTTAGAACTAGCCACTAGTGATGAGGTGTCCCCACATGTGGTACATCAATCTAGTTCTAATATTCATATAAATAACACCATTTATACTAAACCTAAGCCTCATGATAATTCAACTTATATAACTCATTATACCTTCATAGATGAACATAAATCTATGACATACAAAATTCACTCATGGAATTAGTTATAAATTATCATTATCATAAAAATTTTCTTATTTAATAACTATAAGACATAGAATAACTAGCATCATATGATGCTAAGCTACATATTTTATTTTTTTATGGTCTCCCACTGACAAAATTTCATGATATCTAAATAATCTCTTCTTTTGAAAAGCCCACCATATAATTCCATGAATATGATAGGATTATTAAGGAAATTATTTTTCAATTTAATGATCCACCATTCTTTATTAAATCTAAATTAATAATACCTTAATTAGAAAATTAATGGTAGACGAAGGTTTAGATATTAATTTGACCTAGTTTTGTCTCATCCAAAATAAATTAACACTGAAAATAAAACCTAAAAAATCTCACCTTAATTTTCATGGATTTTAAAATTTTAACAAAAAATCACCTGGTGGTATTTGGCTTCCCTTTATAACTAGACCAAAAATAATTCAAATCAAAATCATGTTACTTGAACTCCATTTATCTTATAACATGATTTTTTGATGTTCATGGACTCATCGTAATTGATATATTGCATCTTAATGTAACCAATATATCAAATTTATCTATAATGTATAATGCTGTAATATTGAAAGAGACAGAAACCCTTGGAGAATCCAACTTCCAAATATTAAATATCAATACTAGATTCTTACAACTAATCCTATTAATAGTCCTTATCTACCTAAATTCATCAACATTCATTCTAATTTACATGCCACTCTTGCATACTCTAATGATAACAAAACTAATGAATTGTAAACCATTTTTAATACCACTAGATTACCTCCCTATATAGTGTAATGGTTTCATCCTTATCTAATTCCATGAGATCAAATAATTCCTTTAGTTCATGAAATATTTGATAACCCTCCCCCATGCAATTCATATGAAGCATATTACACAAAATATAATATAAATTATCATGAATAGCCAAAATATTTCAAGACCCTTCAGCCATGTCTCCTAATACTTTCAACAAAATAGGCATATCCACTACCAATATCCCTACTAAAACTGATACATGTTTTATTCTTCTATATTATGATGATTACTACATTATGGTCCAAGCCCAACCATGAGAATTAGATGTAATGTATCATTAAAATACCTTATCTAAAATACATGCCTTCAATCATTATTTTCATGTTATTCATATATCATATAATATTAACTATAAACCTAAATTTGATGTACCTCCTACTAATCAACCCTTAAAATATACATCCCGTGTTGTATAATTTTTTTTAAACATACAATCTTTGACAATATTGACAAATTTGATATTGTTTAATCAACGATTTCAAATATAAACATTGTTGAATATATATATAATGTTCACATTGTATCTCATATTTTTATTGTATCAACCAACCTAACATAGTTTAATTATTATTCCATGTCTTCTTCCACCACTACCAATACATGGATAATACAATTCTTTTATATTCATCAATTCCAATATCCTCTCCTGACCAAAACAATATAGTAAATATTGATTATAATATTTATCCACATATGTAATTTTCAATTAATAGAATTATATCTAATTACAATGATCAACTTAATACCATTAACTTAGAATTTATATTTATACTCAAGATCTTGACATTAGCATACATACTAAGCCTACTTTTGTTAGATAAATACATTCTGATATTGATAACCAAGGTAATAAAATTTTGGATCTTGAACTGGATGTTGAATAATATAAAACTTTGCTAATGATTCATAGTGATCAAGATATATTATAATTACTCCAAGACCATGAGCCTCAACTTCCCTACTAATATCACAAGCTTGGACATTTTTAGAAGAGAGCTCCTTGCTTTAATAATTTTATTTCTATTGATACCAAAATTAATCATGTATCAAAGCTTCCTCTAGTTCCATATCAATTTCAAGATGGAAATGTTAATCTTTGATGAAATTATTGCATTCAATTATTATACCATAGACACTTCATGACCTATTACAATCTATAAATAAATTCATCTCAAAGAAGGTTATGAATATAGTCTCTTTTGTGACAAATACCATTAAGATTTTTCTTGGTCCTATAAGGACATGCTTAATATTGATCCTAGTATTGTGTTTCATAACATCATCATCTATCTTGATACAAAACTTATGTGTCAAAAGTAACATAATTTCCCTCCTAATACTTATACCTTTTGTTACAAAGAAACTATAAATTATTTGGATGATAAGTTTATTAAACCCCTAGAATACTCATAATGGGTTTCCAATATTATTCAATTTTTTGTAAAAATTTTGTATGGTAATTTGTATATGTATAGATTTTTGTAATCTTAACTTAGCAGGTCCCAAAGATAAGTTTCCTTTACCATTAACTAATGCCAACATCCATTTTATAATTGGATATGAAATTTTATCTCTCATGTGTGGTTTTTTAAGTTATAATTAAATTCATATAACTCATAAATATCAACATATAACAACCTTCACCAATGAATGGGGAACTTTTTGTTACGTTAAAATTCCTTTTAGTCTAAAAAATTGTGAAGCTACTTATCGACATACAATGACTAATATTTTTCATGACATCATTTATAAAATAGTTAAAAATTATGTATATCATCTTATTTTCATACAAAATCATCATTAAAATCATCTTAATGACCGTTGGTATCATATTTTATTACCTCATCAAATACAAATTTAGACTCAATCCTTACAAATGTTTTTTTGGTGTTACTTCTAGAAAAATATTAGTATTTTTAGTCTCTCTCATAAGGATTTATTTAGGACCTAATAAAATAAATGGTATCATAAACATGTCTATCCCTTGTTCCATTCCATATATACAAAAATATATTGGTAAACTCAAGGCAATCTGAATATTTATTCCAAAGATGGATTATTACATCTATTTAATCAATTCACTCCTTAAAAAGGGTATATTAATTGTATTGACTGATGCATGTAAAAATATTTTTATAACATGAATGAATAATTAATTCATTATATTACTCTTAAACCACATTCTATCACGTCCCCAGATTTTATACTGCATATACCCCCATATCAATGGGGTTCAATACTCACTCAACAAGATGAAATATGTCAAAAATATGTCACATATTACGTCATTCAAGTTTTCATGGACTATGAAGCATGTTACACAAAATTTTAACATGATTCCATAACTATGTATATTTTTTCCCTAAAAATATTTGGCGTTATATGCTTTAACAACTAATGTCATTTTACATTCTATTTTATATTGACATTTATATTCCAAAGATTTCTTATATGGAGATAGAAATGGTGAATGGATGGTTATCTTATTGTAATGGCTTAATAATTATGATGAAAAAATTAGTTAAATATTTCCACCACTATCATAACTATTAATAAACTTTAGTATTTTCTTCCTAATGAGTATATCCTTTATATTTAAGGTCTGAATAAGGATATTTCAGTCAAATTATTTTCATAATTTTACCACTAATCTTGAGGCACAAAACTTGAAGAACCTAATACTTATATTTATAAACCCAAATACAAATTTATCATTGAAAAATTACTTGAATTTATAAATGATTTACATTAATAAACTTGGACACTTCATTTTGATGCTGTGAAATGACTTTAGGGAGCTAGGGTAGGTTGTGTCTTCATTGACCCCCATGGTAAAATAATACCTCTTAATTTTCAATTAAACTTAAAAGTAAATAATAAAATGGTTTATTATTAATTTCTCAATTTATGTATGAAATAATTCATGAATTTAAACATCCCATAGGATATTCAAAAATCATGTGTCATCAAGTCAGTGGTTACTATCAACACAAAAGTAAAAACATTATCATATATAATAAAATTGCTACCAATATAGCTAAATAATTCAAATCATTTATTATTTAAGTAATTAAAATAGATAAAAAACATGATATTTAATTCTCTTTATTAACATGCTCTCTCTTTCATCCTCATCAAGTACTCTATTATTCATAAGTTCTCTTTCACATGAGGAAATCACTGTCTAATTTAAAATCCAATAATGATTTTATTATTTTACACATTGAGTTTGCAACTAATGTCTAAAGACTATGGTACAAAAAATTCATAGAATTCATTTATAATCATAAGTATCCTCCATAATATGATTCATTTTAAAATATCTAAATTCACAACCAAGCCTACAAAAATGATTTAGGAGCATCACTCAAAAGATTGAAAAAGTGAGAAGATTAACTAAAAATAGTGAGTTTTTGTATTTGAAGGTGAAAAGGGTATTTAAATACCCCTTAATATTTTTTAGATGATTCAATTTATTAATTGTGTTTTTGAAGGTCTTTGGCATTTTTTTCTAGAAGACTAAAATTAAAATTTAAACTATTGTAAAGGTCTTATAGTAGTTTTTGGAGTCTTGTGAAAAAAAGAAAGTGATGGATGATGTTGATGTAGGTTATATAGGTTCCTAGTAAGTGTATTATATATTTTATCAATGTTTATGTAATGATAACCAAATTTAATCAAAGAGAAGGCAAATAATAACATATTGTAAATGACCTCTTACGAAGAGTCAACTTATTAGGAGGTAGTTATCAAGAGAAGGAAATTATACATAAATGTAGGCATGTAAGAAAGACATATACATATTTTAAGAGAATAAAAACCAAGGTATCAACTTGTATAATACAAATAGAAGGAATTAAAAAAAATGAGAAATGGAAGAACTTTACCTCTCTATTAAAATTTTATGTCTCTTTGTTTGTATGTATATTAATGATAGAAGATTACTTTGAAGAAGTATTTAGGTGTTTTAGAGTAGGATAACAAGTTTATATTGAGAATAAATTATATTTTATGATTTTTTAAATTTATTTTCTACATAATATTCTTTTAGTCATAACATAGTCCATTATGAAACATTTCACTTAAAACACAATCAATACAAGAAGCTTTGTAAGTGAACCTTGAGTTCTATTAAATAGTATAAAGGTTTAGAAGAATAGAGGAAGGTCTATAATTATCAAGGGTATTAATTTGAATCCTTATATCCCATTTTTTATGTGATATCTTATGTCTAATTAAATTTTACTTCACATAGTCTTAAGTAAATAGGTAGAGCTCTATATTTTTGCTTATTGGAAGAATACAAAAATAGATATTGCATAAATCACTATTGGGAAAGCTGAAGAGATGTTAGAATGAAATTATTTAAATTTTATGATAGAGTTAAATTGTTTAAAAAACTTTTTAATGCTGTTTATAAGCCTCTCAGCCTTGCATTGTCATTAAGAAACACATATAACTCTTCGAAAGTGCATTTTAGAAGTTTTAAATGGGTTTTCAAGGCAATAAAAACTTTGTAAGAGGTTAAGAAAGTTATTTCAGACATTTTAAAAGTATTTATATATTTTTAAAGTTCTTAAAAATCAAAATATTCATTTTATTAGTCTCTTAAACTACTAAAGGCCTGAGATAACCTTGGCTAGGGTTTTGAAATAAAAAGTTGAATAACTTGTGATTTCTATAATGAAAATTATTAAAAATTTGTAATATATTATATTTTGACATGTACTAATTTTTAAAAAAAAATAATACCCATACCATGTCATAAAGTATGTTATTTTTGACTATGTGCTATTAGGAGGTCTAAAAGAGATCGACTGAGTTAGATGGTCTGATTTGTGAGTTGGATTATAAAATTTATTATGAAAATTAAATTAATTTATGGTAATTTAAACATGTATTAGTTTTTTTTGGATACCCTTTACATTTATTTTATCTAAGTAGGTTTATGTGTTTTGAAGAATATAAGGAAGACTAGTCTTGTTTTGAGGAATTGGAATGTTCAAGCAACTAGTGAATAAGTAAGGCATTAAGATGAGTTGGTTCAAGTTTTTCATGACCAATAAAGTCCCTACATGGTGAATATAAATGTTCATGGAATTATGAATAGTAATTGGGGTTCTACATCCTTTTCAAAGTTGAATAGATCCGTGGTCTATATGAAGGAAAATAATGAATATGCTAAGTGAAGATGTTATGGTAATGAGTGAGATGGTAGAGTGATAGTGATCCAAGGAGATAATTATTTATAGTGGTATTCATAGTTAGAGTAAAAACACTTATGATATTCTCCCAAGTTATATACATGGAATTATGCAAGGAAACAAGTTGTTAAACAAGTTTTAATAACATGTATGTTGAGATAAGTGTGAAGTTTCATGAAGAAGATTGGGGGTCAAATAAATACCTTTAAAAAAGAATTTGATAAGGTTTAAAAGATGGCTAATAAATTTAATTAAAAAATATACATCAAGATAATATTTAATAAGGTGTATATAAGAGGTATTCAATTTTGGGTTGATATTATAAATAGGAAGGACCTAAAGAAGGTAGAGGTTGATTGAGCTCTACATCAATTGGTATCAGAGAAGTAAGATATATCTAGGAAGGAATAAAGACAACATTCAAGCAAATAATAAAAGGTACATATTTTTATTTTATATTTAATTTATGTTTATATTATTTAAATCAAGTTTGAAAAATATTTCTTTAGAATAAGCTAAATCCCTAAGTCCATGGTGAAGGACATGAGACTAGGCAAGAAGAGACTAGAGAATATACTAAGGAAATAACATATAATCTCAAGATGAAAGAATAGAATCCCTAAAGATATTAAGGATGGAATAATATGAAGTAATCTATGATAATATCAAGTACACACTTAAGGATAGCTTTTATAGAAAAATAAAAGTCTTAAGAAAAGGATTAAAAGAGAGATAAAGACACAAGTGAGGTCTAAATAGAGAAAGTAGGCACATTCCTAGGTGATATAGGACCAATTGAGACCTAATAAATAAAAAAAAAGTGAGATCAAGATGGAAAAGGAGATATATAAGATAATAAATAAGCTAGGTAAAAGCTCTGAGAGGTTATAGCTCATGGTGAAGATCATAGAGGGACAAAAAAGCTAATGGATTGGCTATATGGTAAGAAACAAGGTCAAATGTCCTATAAGGATAATCATGAGGAAAGATAAGAAATAAATAAGTGACCATAGTGGATCTAATAGCTAGATGTTTCCAAGCGAAAAACATGATAGAAAGGATGTATAAAGAGTTTTGATTGTAGATAACATGAGAGAGAATTAAGTGCCAAAAGAAGCACTTGAGAAAGGGAGTAAAATTAAGAAGAATGCTTTTAGGAAGGAGGAACTTGTGAAGACATTTTGGTATTTTTTATGCTATAACATTGTGTTTAAGTGTATGTATGTAAGTATGGAAAACCTTATGAAAATGATTAAGAATAATACCTTGACATTTGTAAGATATGGGGAATGTAAAGTTCCCATAGAGACAAATTAATATGATAGAGAAAGAGAATAGGTTGTAAAAAACCATAATATGGAGATTGAAGACCTTAAACATGCCAATGAAGAGATAGAATGTGAGTTATAGTCCCATGATGCTTTATAAATAATTGTAACATAATAAAGGAATGAAACACATAAGGATGAGGTGATTGCAAGCCATGAATACATGAGAGAATATATGACCATGAAACAAGACATTAATAAGGTATATATATAAGTTTAAATCTTGGTTTTGATCATGCATATGTATATAATATTGTTGATATCAAGGTTTTTAAAAAGAATATAAATGTTAATCTCTCAAAACATATAATATATCATGGATATATAGTACCAATTTGGCTCAATAAACTAGTTGATTAGATGAGGAATGATAAATCCAAGAAAGAGGTTATTGAAGATAAAAAATCAAGTGAAGGACAAGTGTAAAGAAAGAAAGAAAGAATAGACTTCATGATGAAACACACACATAGGTAAGATGGTAAAATAAGTAGTTATGAACAAATCATCCTAAATTATCGACCAAATTATGAGTAAAAAGGAAGGAATAAAATTAAATAAGAATGTATCATCCCAAAGCCATGAAGAACAAAGTGTGGGTAGTCAAGAGTATGAAAGAAGTGAAAAATAATAATTTCACTAAGAATGATGAGGAGGAAGCATATCAAGAATGGATAAGAGAGGATAAAATGAGATAGTTGAACATATAAAGGATAAAAGTAGGTCTTAACAACCTTTTGATTCATGTAATCAATACAAAAATGATCAAGAAGAGCCTAAGAGGACAAAGGTAGTCCTAAGAAGAGCCTAACACAAGAAGAGAATAGGATAAATGAAAGGTAAACAAGTTGTTATGAATAATGATGCATTGGAATCATTGAGTAAGATGTTTAAAATTAAAGATGAGTCATGAATAAAAAAATACTAACATGAAATAAGGAGATGGGTCAGATTTGACACCCAAAATGGAGAAACTACAAGAGAAAGTCTTAAAACATTATGAAAAAGTAGGATGACAAGTATTAGGTCTTTCACGAATCTTAGTGATCAATATTATGGTCATAAGTTACTGACATATCATTAAAGCCAAGAGAACCAAGTGAAATGCCAGAGTTTATAAGAATATTTTTTTGATTAGAAGAAGTGTAAATTAGTTGTCACAAATGGAAAATAGTTGATAAGAGGTAAAGTGACAAATGAATGAGATAAAGGATTAAAAAACTAAATATATTCAAGAAAGAAGAGATATGGATGATCTCTCATTGAGAGAAGAGATAAGGATGCTAGAGGAAATGTTTAATAATCTAATCAAGTGTTTTGTAGTAGTTGATAGTGAAAATTAGATTGTGAGGAATAATTATAAAATTAGGGATGTGTCAAGACACCAAAGTAGGAAGCAAGGACAATTCCAAGGATTTTATAATGAAGAGGCTGATTTGAAGCTAAATTAAATCATTAAATAAGAAGATTATGGGTTGGATAATCAACTTAAATATGAATTGGAATTCATGGAGTATGTTATATAAAAAGAAGAGGTCTGATCACAAATATATCAATAAAAAATCATGGAGATGCAAAGGAGTTTAAAAGATAAAAAATATTAGCAAGAAGAACATGGAGAGAGTCTCAAGTCTCAAATTTTAATATTTAATGAAAAATCAACAAAATGTGTCTCTATATTAAAGTTTTGTATGTCTCTTTGTTTGCATGGATATTAATAATGACAAATTATTTTGAAGAAGTATATAGGTGTTTTAAAGAAGGATAAAAAGTTTAGATTGAGTATACATTGTATTATATTAGTTTTTAAGGTCATTTTCTAGATAAGATTATATTAGTCATAACACAATCCATTATGAAGCATTTCACTTATAACATAGTCAATATAAGAAATTATGTAAGTAAACCTTGAGCTCTATTCAAGAGTATGAAGGGTTATAAGCATAAAGGAAGGTATATAATTTTTATTTTTATTATTTTGAATCTTTAAATCCCATTTATAAGTGAGATCATAGATATAATTCCATTTGACTTCACATAGTCTTAAGCAAGTAGGTAAAACTCTATATTTTTGCTTATTAGAAGTATATGCGGATATATAATTTAATAATTAGATATTTTAAAAGTGAGGGGAGGTTGAAATTAAATTATTAAAATTTTATAAGAGAGATAAGATACGTAAAAAAAATTTGAATACCATTTATATGCCTCTTGGCTTTACACAGTCATAAAGAAGCACACATAACTCTTCAAAAGTGCATTTTGGAAGCTTTTAATGGGTATTCAAGATATGATAATCTTTGGATGTGGTTAATAAAGTCAGGGTAGACATTACATAGGTATTTATAGATTTTTAAAATGTTTAAAATCAAAATATCAATTTTATTAGTCTCTTGACCACCTACATACTTGAGATAACCTTGAATAGGGTTTTAAAATGAAAAGTTGAATAACTTGTGATTCCTCATTAAAAATTATTTAAAATTTTATACAGGGGATAAATTATTAAAAATATTTTATACCTTTACTATGTCCTAAATTATGTATTTTTTACTGTGTGTTATTAGGAGGCCTAAAAAAACAAATTATAAAAGAGATTGAGTGAGTTAGAAGGTCTAACTTCTGAGTTGGATTATGAAATTTCTTTTGAAGTTGAAGGGACTCAATGGGTACTTGAAACATGTATTTTATTTTTTGGTAAAATATATATATTGATTTAAATAATTATTTTTATGTGTTTTGAGGGCTATAAGGAAGACCATACTTATTATGAGTAATTGGTGTATTCAAGTAACTAGTGAATAAGTAAAGCATTAAGACAAGTTTTTTAAAGTTTTATATGACCAAGAGATACACTATATGGTGTATAGACATGTTCAAGGAGTTATAAATAGGAATCAAGGTTCTAAATCCTTTTGAAGTTGAATAGATACATGGTCTATATGAAGGCAAATAATGAATATGCTAAATAAAGATGTTAGAGTAATGAGTGAGATTGTAGAATGATAGTAAAGTAAGGAGATAATGATTTTAAGTTGATCCAAAAATTAGAAGTTTTGATTCAAATATATTTCAAGAAAGATGAAAATAACATAGTAACAATGATTTCTATGAGAAGAGATGTTTTATTACTCAAGATTACAAATACAAATATATACTTTTCTTTGGGAAGAGATGTATAATTTCATTTTTGGGATACATATTAATTTATACAAATTTTGAAGGTAGAAGGATGATGTGGAAGGTCACCAATATCAAGGGAAATTAAGTGGTTCAACTTCCATGATTCACAACAATACACAATTTAAGGAATTACTATTTTTATAAACTTACTATTGTTAGACTACACTACTAAAATTGAAATTTGAGGCACTTCCATTGGGTTTTTAGGGGTCAAATTCCATCTAGTAGAACTTGTAAAATATCACTACGTTATCCTCTTTCTTATATTTCCAATGGTTTAAATTAGGAGTCAATCAAAGATATGGTGTAAAAGTTATGGCTCCCAAAAGTTCTATCATCAATTGGGGTAGAACCGTCACCCGAATTATTGCCTAAATTGTTACCTAAATCGTAAGTGGTAGTAAAAATTATATTATAAATACTTATGAGATGGTACCAAGCTAAGTCCATGAAATCAATGAAGAAACAAATTTGTTATATCAATTTTAATAATAAGTATGAGGAGATAAATGTGAAGTTTAATAAACAAGATTGGGGGTCAAAGAAAGAACTTTAACAATGTTATGTAGGGCATTACTTGAAATAATAAGAAAGTGAGAATAATAAGTGAACATAGTGAGTTTTGGTCTTTGATGGTGTAAGGGATCTTGAAATACCCCATAAGATGTTTTTATTTATTTGAGTTCTTAGTTAAGTGTGTTTTTTAAGGTCTTTGGTATTTTTTTGTAAATTGAGTAAATTTAAGATTTCTTCTATTATAAAGGTCTTAGAGAAGCTTTTTGAGTCATGTGAAAAAAGGAAAGTGATGGATGATGTTGATGTAGGTACTAGAGAGTCTTAATAGCTATATTAGATATGTTATGAATGTGTTTTTTGTTGTCCCCCAAAAATATCACTCATTTTTGGGATAGCATTTGAACTATTTTGGTCCTACAGACCAAAATTGTCTCTTCCCTTTTTGAAATTTGTCCTGGGCATTCAAATTCCTCATTTTTCAAGCTTCTCAAAAATCAATGGACTTTGTAGGCTTGAATCTATACACTCTACAGGCTTAAATCTACAAACTCTATAGGCTTGAATCTATAGACTCTACAAGAAGAGAAATCTATAGACTCTACAGGCCAAGTTCAATGGGCTTCACAGGTTGATTTCTATGGACTCTACAGGAAAGAAGTAAGCTTTCAACACTTAGGCAATCTCAAACTTGGTTTAATGACCAAGTTCAACCAAAAGAGTTTAGTGGCAACATTCCAAGCAAGGATTGAACTGTTGAACCTTAAACCATTTTGGTTCAATGGACTCAACAAGTTTAAAGGTTCAACATCAGTAGCAAGAGTTTAACTGCTTCCAAGTTCAAAGGATTCTACAAGCAGATTCAATCAAAAGAATAAGTTTTCAAGGCTTAAAGCATTAAATTGTTGAACCATTAAACCACTCAGGTTCAAGGTTCAATAGGTTCAACACATTTGGTTCAATGAGGATCAAAAGGACTTAGACAAATCAAAGGGAATGAACCATTGAACCATTGAACCAAAGTTGGTTCAATTCAATTGGTTCAATGCTTCGGTTCACTCAGTTAGTTCATCAAATGGTTCAACGGCTTTTGGTTCAATCAAAGGGTTCAATGGTTGGTTTAAAGCTTCGTATAATGGTTGGTTCAAAAGAGCAGTTCAATGCAAAATTTCAAGAGAGTCTCCCAAAGGATAAATGCCCTTATGGAGGGCACTTGGTTGACAAAAGCACCCTTCAAAAGGGTCATTTTCAAGGAAGTCACAAAGGTAAGTTCTTTTGGAATTTTGTTTAAGGTAGTCAAAAGACAAAGGCATAATTCCTTCAAAAAATTTATCCAAAGGAATTCCTTCAGATAAAAAGTCTAAAGGAATTTGGGAAAGTTTGTAGGAGAAAATCCTAAAAGAATTTCTGAAGGCCAAAGACAAAGCCAACTGAAACAATTCTTGCATACTTTTTGTCCATGGGAAAATGTCTGTGGGAAAGCTCCAAAGGACTTCAAAGACAAAAGGCCACTGAAGGACCCTGAAGGGTAGGTGCCTTTTTAGGGGACTATTAGCTATCAAATTAAAGAACACTTCCCCAATGTTAAATAGTAACCCTTCAGGAGGATGTAAAACAAAAAATATGAATGAAGAAAGTAGCAGAAAAGGCCAAATGAAGAGAAAGCCAAAGAAAGCCCAAGGGGTGATGCACATGAAGATGTCAAAGTCAAGAATGGTGAACTAGTCATTGGAAATTCAAACATAGTGATAGGTGTGTGAATGTCAATTTCAAGGTTCGTAAAATAGCTGTTGATTTTGAAAAGCCTTAAAGAAGAGCCAAAAAACATAGTGACCTACTGGAAGAAAGAATCCCGAAGGACACCCGAAGACCACTTGAAGGGTAGATACCCTTGCGAGGGGCTCTTCCCAACCCAAAGTATATCATTTCTCAAGGCCCAAAGGGTAGGTCCCCTCCAAGAAAGTTCAAATGACAAAGCTAAAGGAATTACTGAGAAAAGTGATGTGCCCATAGACGTCAAAGTTGCGACAATTAAATAGTCATTGATATTTGTAAGTTTAAATCTATGGACCTAAATGCATTCAAAAACTTTAAGACTAAGATCAGTAAGAAGTGACTAAGGAACAGAGCATCAAATTGAATCAAGGACCTGATTCAATTAACCAAAAAAGGAGGAATGATGAAGAAGGATTAGATCACTAGGTGGACATTGAAAGATGCAAACTTTCTATAGCATGACTCATTCCTCTGCATTGAGAAAAGTAAATGGATAGATGCCCCTAAATTCTAGCCTGTCTTCTTAACAAAATTAAATTCAACATGATGTGTTACTATTCCCAAGTCCATCTTGAAGAGGCTATATAAGGGACTCTCTTGTTAGTGTAAAAAGGATCTCTCTCTGACAATCAAAAATGAAACTCTACCCAAATTGAATGGCATTACTGAGACTTTGAGCTCAGATTGTTGATCATATTTTGTTATTGGAGTAAGAAAGCAAGTGAATTTTTAGACTTTATGCTATGATATCTTTATTGTTGGCGAAACTATTCTTATGTATTTTTCCTTAATATATTTTTTGTTCCTTTAATTCAACAAGTAGAATTAGTGATAGTAGTTAGAAAGGTGTCCTAATGTCAACTGTGAAGAGACTTTGTGTCCCCATAATTGCCTTTAGTGTGTTTTCTTTTTGTTTCTATGTAAAGGACCCTAGGATGACTTTGTGCCCTCATTGTCCTTCGTATCTCACTCTTGGGAAATTCAAGTGGAGACTTTATGCTACATCTCAATTTGGTGGTTACTACGTCCTTGGTTATATTTTGCAATTACTACCAGGAGTATTCTTATGGTTTACTGAATAGTACTTCTAAAAGAAGAGGAGTGCTTTCTATCATTTCCCTCAAGATTTTTCCTTTCATTTGCATGCATCATCTCTAAAGAAAGAGAGATGGATGGTTTATCCTACCCTTGAGTATTATTTTCTATATATATATATATATATCATATCTATAGGGAACCTCCCCTTGATGAGAGGAGAGATTAGTCCCCTTTTGATGTGGTAAACCTACACATTTGGATGACCAATCTTCCTACATTGGCTGATCAGACCTATTTTGTTTATTAGTACGTTGATCAATAAAATAGTCAACCAATAGTTTTTGGTGACTCCACTAGGGATATAACCCATTATTTTTATGACCTATCCATTCACCCCCACACTAAGTAAGAAAGAACACAAATTTTAAATCCTAAAGCTTCAAACTAAAGCAAGGTCAATTCTTTTTCATTTTTGTTTCACAATTTGGCAGATTTAAGGTATACACAAAGCCAAAGGGCTAAAGGTATTGTTGACCCTGTATTTGAGTTGGTACATCAAATTAATTTTACTTCATTTCCTTCACCATCTCATCTCCAATGAGCCAAGAGCTTTCCTCCTACTAAAGTTAGAGCTCCTTTGCCACATGAAGTATCCACTTCTACTGTTGATAAAGCTTTGCCAATAATTACCCCTCTGAGATTTGTTATTCCTCCTTTTCATAGTCATATAATGGCAGTTCAAGGCCCCTGGGGTAATTCTTTTGGTCCTCTCAATATTAATCCACTTTTACATGAGATTCCATCCAATTCAAGGAAGAATTTCCCCAAATTCTATCGTGATGGGAAAGTTCATCCTAATGAACACATTACAGCCTTCAGCATAGACTATGGCATAATTGGAGTAGAATTTGAAGATGTAGTAGTCAGGCTATTTATAGAAACATTAGAAGGTGCTATTATAGATTGGTTTTATCATCTACAGGTTTAGTCAATAACTGATTAGAATACCCTCAAAGATAAGTTTGAATCTAGATTCAAACCTATAGAAGATGCACATGCACTTTTGGCTCAACTTACACAGATGAAGAAAGAGCCTCATGAACTAATGAGAGACTTCATAGCCAAGTTTGACAAACTGAGGAGCAAAATTCTTATAATTTCTTGACCTACAGCTAAGAATCTCAAATGCTTCTTCATTAATTCTCAATTACCTAAAGTAAGTTTTCTTTTGAGATGTGACGGTCAAATAGATCTTGCTACAGCTCAACATTTGGCCACTGAGGTAGAAGATGATCTCATTCTAGCAGGGAAGATAAGAAGAGATCTAAATAGAAACAAACCTTCATCATCTTTTAAATATTCATTTACAAGCACCATAGATCTAATGGTGCAGAAATTGGCAAATGAGTTGCTTGCTCTCAAAAAGCAAATGGCTCAAGGAATGTCTTCTACTCCTTCATACAAAGATATTCCAAGGACATTTCCAAATTAGTCATATCAGGGCAATGTTACCAGGAATCAAGGGCAATAAAATCATCTTCCTCCCCCACAAGGGAAACTTACTTTGGAAGCTCCTCTAACTAATTTAGCAATGGGATATCTTGAAGTAGAATCAGAGTTCTCTTTCTATGCTAAATTGAATCAAGAAAATGATGCTAATCTCCTTATATAAAATCAAGAAGAATGAGTTGGTGACTCCCACATTGGTTTCTTGAACTACTAGGATGAACCCAAAAGCAAAGTAGAAGCTATTAATGGATCATATGTAGTGTTAACCAGGTTTAAGAACCAATCACTCTAGCAAGTTGATAAAGGGAAGATAAAAGCACAACCACAACTAGTAGTCACAATTGCTAAGTGTGGAGCCACTCTACCTTTCCATTCAAAATATCTGGTGATCACCCAAAAGACAAGTACATCAATTTCACCTTCACCTTCTACTTTAATTTCAAAAACTAGCCCTCCTCCCATTCCTCCGAAAACCCAAAGGTTGAAATACCTTCCTCTCTACCTAGCTCAATTCAACCATTTGACATAATAGATCATGTCAAAAAGACAAAAATACAAATGTCTAAATTTGAATATTTACAGTCCAATCCTAATCAATTGAATAAGTTGGTCCAATGTGTCAAGAATCAAACCATCCCTATAGGACAAGAAGCTAAAAAGGTAAGTCCTAATTCACCAAAGAACATTCCCATTCTAAATAATCTTGTCATTACTCCTCTAGTTGCCCTTGGGAAAATAGAACTTTTCTATGTTTCCTTGTTAATAAATGGTCACAAGCTAAGTAATTGTGTTATAGACTTAGGTGCATCTGACAATGTAATGCATGCTAAAGTAGTTAAATCTCTTGGCCTCACATTGACCAAGACATTTGGGAGATGTTTCTCCATGGAAAATAAGTAAGTACCATTCCTGGGGCAAATCAAAGATGCCTAATTTGCATTTACAGCCTTTCCAAACAAGAGAATCAAGATGACTGTCTTGGTGGCTAACATCCTAGCATCCTATGGCATTTTTCTTGGACAAAATTTTTGAAAATATGTGGGAGGATAACTAAGCATGAACCTCTCTGAGGCAAGGATCCCTGTACAAGGTGTAATGAAGAGGTTACTCCTTGAAAAGGAGGCAAAATATGTGATCACCCAAATATCATCCCCTAAAGCTCAAATTCTTTTTGAATCCTTAGTTATGGGTAAATAATTTCTATCTATAGACAAAGTGCATGAAGCATTTGATAAAATTCTTGAAAGTGTCAACCCAAAAATCAGTTCAACTAAAATAGCACAAGAACTAGTAGGTTGTAATACAAATGAAGGACACTCCCTCTCTAATAAAGGAAAGTCTAAAGAAAAATTAGTATCTGATGGGGTATGGACTCTAGAATTTGATGGTATCTATTCCTCTACTAGTTCAGGAGCTGGGATTGTGTTGATATCTCCTCAAGGAGATATGTTTCCTTCATCTTACAAATTACAATTTAGCAACACTAACAATATGGCTGAATATGAATCTTTGTTGCTTGGATTGAAGGATGCTCAAGAAAAAGGCATCAAGTTTCTTTATGCCAAAGGGGATGCTGAATTAGTGGTTTTTCAAGTGAGAAATCTATACCAAACCAAGAATAAAAGATTACACCACTATCAAAACCTAGTTTGGGACCAAATTGAAAGCTTTGATGCTTTCAACATTTTTGCCATCCTCAAGGAATCTAATGATAGAACTGATGCACTTATTAGTTTAGGAACTATCTTAGTTCCTAACTCAGATTTCAAAGAAGATAGGTATATTATTGAGCTAATCTATAGACCAAGTTTTCCTAACAATGCTGATCATTGGCAAGTATTCAATGATGATCATCAAATCATTACCTTCCTGGAATGAAAAGACAATTTTGAACAACATTTTGAAGGTAGTGAACCTCAGAAGTATGAATCAGCTCCTGAATCTAGTTTAGATATAAATGAAGAATTCTTATAGCTGAAAGGAAATAAAATTCCCAAAGGCCTAGTTTCTCTTAAGAAACTGTTTGGCAAGCATGATAGATTCATCAAACAACAACAAACAGATTCAAGTTTCTCTCAGGAATTTGATCAAGTAAATCTGTCTACTAAAAAAAATCCCAAGATGGTTAACATTGGTAAGTGTTGCACCCCTAAAGAAAGATTCAAGTTCACCACTTTACTCCATCAATACATTGATGTTTTAGCATATTCTTATGATGACCTGAAGTCTCTCAGACCTAATGAAATCTACCATGCAATTCCTCTCAAGGCTGACTCAATGCCCTATAAGCAAAAATCTAGACAATACAATATGAAAATATCAAGTACTATTTTGTTTGAGATACAAAAAATGTTAAATACTAGAATTATCTTCCCAATCCATCATTCCACATGGATTGCAAACATAGTGCCTATAAGAAGAAGAGTGGAGAAATTTGCATTTGTGTAGATTTTAGGAATTTGAATTATTTATCTTTGAAAGATAATTACCCTTTGCTAATTATGGATCAAGTGCTTCATATAGTGATAGGTTTAGAAATGTTATCAATGCTAGATGGCTTCTCAGGATATAATCAAGTTGAAGATGGTGAAGCAGACCAATGGAAGATTGCATTCACCACACCTTGGGGTACATTTACATATAGAAGGATGCCTTTTGGCTTCACAAATGCTGGTGTTACATTTTAGAGAGTAATGGACCCAGCTTTCAAAGATGAGATAGGTAAATTCATAGTGGTATACCTTGATCACTTAAACATCTTTTCAAAGCATCATTCTGATCATGTACGCCACTTACAACAAGTACTGGAGTGTTGCCACTAGAATGGTATGTCCTTGAACCCTAAGAAGTCTATTTTTGGAGTAACAGAGGGGAAACTCCTTAGACACATTGCGTCTAAAGAAGACATAAAGATTAACTCAGACAGAGTCAAGTCTATTCAAGATCTTAATTTTCCTACAAGTAAAAATGTTTTTCACTCGTTATTTGGAAATGTGAATTTCTTATAGAGGTTCATCCCCAAATTTGCTAAGAAAACTAGACACATTATGAACATGATGAAAGGAAAGCCCACCTTCAACTAGACTAAAGAAGGCAAGTCAGCATTTTAGGATATTAAGACTGCCATTGCCCATGCCGCTACCTTGGTTTGTCTAGATTACAACATAGATTTCATCATATACAGCTATGCTTCTAAACACATGCTTTCAAAATTCCTTGTTTAACAAGATAAAGAAGGTATGGAATCTCCCATTTATTTCATGAGTTGACCTCTCAAAACCCATGAGATGAAGTATTCAAACATAGATAAGCATGCTTATGCATTGGTGAAAGTAGTCAAACATTTATGCTTCTATATCCTGAATTCACACACTATTGCCTTAATTCTTGACACTACAATCAAGTCCATATTAACTCAACAAGAGTTTGGCACAAAAAGAGGCAATTGGATTGCAAATATCCAAGAGTTTGATCTAGACATCAAGCTAACAAAGCTGGTTAGGGGAAAAGGCCTATGTTAATTAATTGTTGGCAATAAGCTAGAAGCTACACAACATGAAGAAGCTAAAGTGGAAGATACACCAACAATCCTTTTTGTCTCCACTACCAATGAGTGGTATTCAGGTATTGCTCATTTCATTACTTATGGTGAATGTCTTGCTCATTTTTCTTATAAAGAAAGGAGGACTATCAAGTTGAAAGCTACCAATTTTGTCCTTTGGGACAATGGCTTATACAAGAGAAGCATAGATGGAGTATTCCTTCTCTATGTAGATAAAGAGAAACAAAGCCAACTTTTGAAATCCTTCCACAATCTAGCTTATGGAAGACATTTTTCTGCTCCTATAACTACTCACAAGATTTTGTGAGCCAGGTATTACTGGCCAACTCTTTTCCAAGATGCATATAAGTGGGTGAGAAAATGTGAGCTTTGCCAACAATTTGTTGGAAGACCCAAGTTAGCAGCCCTACCTCTCAAGCCAGTGATTATAGAAGAACTTTTCCAACAATGGGGGATTGATTTTATTGGGACTATAAACCCATCTTCAAGCACTGGATATGATTATGTCATTACAGTAACTGACTATTTCACCAAGTGGGTAGAAGAAATCCAAACTAAGCATGCTACTTCAGAAGTTGTATGCAATTTCCTCAAGGAGAATATCATTTATAGGTTTGGAGTTCCAACCAAAATTATTACTAACAATGTAGCTTGTTTCACCTCCTAGGAGATTACACAATTCTGTTTCCATTATGGAATTACACTCTCCCATTCTTTTGATTATTTTCCACAAGGGAATAGACAAGCTAAATCAAGCAATAAGAACTTGGTAACTATTATCAAGAGGCTAGTAGATGAAAATCAAAGGACGTGGCATAAAGCATTGTTTGATGCTATATGGGTAGATAAAATCACACTAAAGAGGGAAATTGGTATGTCTCTTTTTCAACTTCTTTATGGTATCAATGCTGAAATACCAATCACCTTAGAATTACTAGCCTTGAAATTGGAAAAGGCAATTGAAGATCAGACATATGAAAGCTCTCTTGATAAAAGAATCATGTGCCTGACTAAGCTAGATGAATAGAGAACCATGGTGGTGGACTAAATTTCTACTCATCAAAGTCTGGTAAAGAAACTCTTTGACAAAAAGGCCAATAATCATGATTTCTAGATTGGGGATCAAGTCCTACTGTGAGACAAAATGAGAGAACCAAAAGGGATGCATGGAAAGTTTGACTCCCTTTGGAGAGTCCCATTTAAATCCATCAACATAATGGTGAAAATATATTTCTACTAAAATACCAAGATGGCACACTCTTTTCTCTACCTCACAATGGGTAGCATCTAAAACACTTCAACTCTTGAAGTATCGAATCATTGCATCTGTATATATGTATATTTGTATAGTTTTTATTTCTATTTTATTTTTTTTGTTTCCATTTTTTATGCCTTTCATTTATGGGTAACATGACCCCATAACCCAATGTTACACATGAAGACACTAGAGATTCTAGGTTCTACTCCCTTCAATTCTTTTTATAATTGATAGAAGTTCCCCAACAAGAGCTAGCTATTGTCCCCTAAAAATATCACTCATTTTTGGGACAACATTTGAAGACCAAAATTATCTCTTCCCTTTCTAAAATTTGTCTTGGGCATTCAAATTCCTCATTTTTCAAGCTTCTCAAAAATCTACGGACTCTGCAGGCTTGAATCTATGAACTCTACAGGCTTGAATCTATGAACTCTATAGGCTTTAATCTACGGACTCTATAGGAAGAGAAATCTATGAACACTATAGGAAAAGAAAATCTACGAACTCTACAGGCCAAGTTCAATGGGCTTCACAGGTTCATTTCTATGGACTTTTTAGGAAAGAAGCAAGATTTCAACACTTAGGTGATCTCAAAGTTGGTTCAATGACCAGGTTCAACCAAAAGAGTTCAATGACAAGCTTCTAAGCAAGGATTGAACCGTTGAACCTTGAACCATTTTGGTTCAATAAGCTCAACAAGTTCAAAAGTTCAACATCAATAGCAAGAGTTTAACTACTTCCAGGTTCAAAGGCTTTTACAAGTAGGTTCAATCAAAAGAACAAGTTTCTAAGGCTTGAACTATTGAATCATTGAACCATTATACCACTCAGGTTCAAGGTTCAACAGGTTCAATGCATTTGGTTTAATGAGGATCAAAATTACATAGCCAAATAAAAGGGAATGAACCATTGAACCCTTGAACCAAAGTTGGTTTAATTCAGTTGGTTCAATGCTTCAGTTCACTCAGTTAGTTCATCAAATGGTTCAATGGCTTTTGGTTCAATCAAAGGGTTCAAAGCTTGGTTCAAATCTTGGTTCAATGGTTGGTTCAAAGGATGGGTTCAATTAAAAAGTTCAAGAGAGCCTCATGAAAGACAAGTGCCCTTGTGGAGGGTACTTGGTCAATAAAAACACCCTTTGGAAGGGTCATTTTCAAGGAAGCTGAAAGGTAAGTTCTTTCAAAATTTTGTTTAAGGCAATCGAAAGACAAGGGCATAATTCCTTCAGACTTTTTGTCTGAAGGAATTCCTTCAGAAAAAATTCCAAATTATTTTGGGAAAGATCATGGGAAAAAAGCTTGAAAGAATTTTTAAAGGCCAAAGACAAAGCCAGTCAAAACAATTCTTGCAGACTTTTTATCCATGGGAAAATGTCTATAGGAAAATGGCTGTGAGAAAGCTCTGAAGGACTCTGAAGATAAAAGGATGCAAAAGGAACATGAAGGGTAGTTTCCCTTATGAGGGACTCTCAGTTGCCAAATTAAAGGACACTTCCCCAAAGTCAAATAGTAGCCCTTCGAGAGGATGCAAAACAAGAAATATAAAGGAAGCAAGTAACTAGAAAAGGCCGAATCAAGAGAAAGCTGAAGAAAGCCCAAGGGGTGATGCACCCAAAGACGTCAAAGTCAAGAATGGTGAACTAGCCATTGGAAATTCAAACCTAGTGATGAGTGCATGAATGTCAATTTCAAGGTTCATAAAATAGCCATTGATTTTGAAAAGCCTTAAAGAAGAGCTGAAGAACTTAGTGAACCATTGGAAGAAAGAATCCTGAAGGCCATTTGAAGACTACTCGAAGGGCAGATACCCTTGCAGGGGGATCTTCCCAACTCAAAGTAGATCATTTCTCAAGGCTTGAAGGGCAAGTCGCCTCTAAGAAAGCTCAAATGACAAATTTGAAGGAATTACTGAGGAAAGTGACGTGCTCACAGATGTCAAAGTTGTGACAATGAAATAGCCATTGATATTTTTAATTTTAAATCTACAGACTCAAATGAATTCAAAGACTTTAAGGCTGAGATCAATAAGAAGTGACTAAGGAACAAAGCATCAAATTGAATCAAGGACCCAGTTCAATTAACCAAAAAAGGAGGAATGATGAAGAAGGATCAGATCGTCAGGTGGACATTGAAAGATGAAAACTTTCAATAGTGTGACTCGTTCCCCTGCATTGAGAAAAGCAAATTGGTAGATGCCCCTAAATTCTAGCCTATCTTTTTAACAAAATTAAATGTAACATGATGTGTTACTATTCCCAAGTCTATCTTGAAGAGGCTATATAAGGGACTCTCTTGTTAGTGTAAAAAGGATCTCTCTCTGACAATTAGAAATGAAACTCTGCCTAAATTAAAAGGCATTACTAAGACTTTGAGCTCATATTATTGATCATATTTTGTTATTGGAATCAAAAAGCAAGTGACTTTTCAGACTTTATGTTGTGATATCTTTGTTGTTGGGGAAATTGTTCTTATGTCTTTTTCCTTAATATATTTTTTGTTCCTTTAATTCAACAAGTAAAATTAGTGAAACTAGTCAGGAAGGTGTTCTGAAGTCAACTGTGGAGAGACTTTGTGCCCCCATAATTTCCTTTAGTGTTTTTTTTTTGTTTCTATGTAAAGGACCTTGGGATGACTTTATTCCCTCATTATCCTTCGTATCTCACTGTTGGGCAATTCAGGTAGAGACTTTGTGCTACATCTCAATTTGCTGTTTACTACATCTTTGGTTACATTTTGCAATTACTACTAGGAGTATTCTTATGGTTTACGAAATAGTACTTACAAAAGAAGAGGAGTGATTTTTGTCATTTCTATTGATATTTTTCCTTTGATTTTCATGCATCATCTCTAAAGAAAGAGATATGGATGGTTTATCCTACCCTTGAGTATTATTTTACACACACACACACACACACACACACACACACACACATATACCATATCTATATGGAACCTCCCCTTGATGAGAGGAGATATTAGTCCCCTTTTGATGTGGTAAACCTACATATTTGGATGACCAATGTTCCTTCTTTGGCTGATTAGACCTATTTTGTTTGTCAATACGCTAATTGATAAAATAATCAAGCAACATGATTCATGCTAAACATTAATATAATCAAAGATAAGGCAAATAAGAACATATTATAAATGACCTCCTATGTAGAGTCAACTTATTGAGAGGTAGTTATTAAGATAAGGAAGTTATATGTAATCACCTAAAAGCTATATATGAATGCTAAGAGTGTTGCTTGAGATAGCCTATTCCTAGCTTATTTGTAGACCTATCTTATAGCCTTTATCACACTTTTCAATCCATCATGTAAACCATAAACATCTATAGTCAACTGAAACATAGTCCCAAAATAGCTTTTCAAATCCCAACCTAGTGTGCCTATCATTCTTTCAGTTGGACACTTGTTCCATATTAAGGACACTAGAGACACATGGTTATAGTGTTCCCAACTTAGCGCTAGTGTCCCTTACCATAACACTCCTAAATAGATATATTTTCAAATTTGTACCCATAGTAAGGTTATCCTAAGTACATAATATTATATATATGAGCTACATATCACTATAAATACAAGATTATTTAACCAATAAACAAGTTGTGTGCAATTAAGGTATTTGATCACTATTCTACCCTATTTTTATGTGCTACCATGTACAATTTCCCTAATCCTATATTTCAAATATTTTTAATCTCAATCACACTCAAGGCATTAAATACCACTCTCATTCTAAAATTCACTTGCACTTTCACCAAAAACTATGTGCGAGAAATACATCAATCTTGATCGTTATTTAGACTATTGGTATGTAGACAAATATCTGCATAGTGGGGTGATGAGGATATATATCGTATCCAACTAATGAATGAAAATTTTCATGTCATTCCATACTTGCAAGGAGGATTAGGTTTTTCACACAAAATTATATATTCTATACACACTACAGAGTTCTAAATTTTATGTACATAGGAAAAAATGTAGCAACATAGAAATAGGTGCTCCTAAAAAATAGGAATAGTCTTGAAAATGGGACACTAACACAATTTTGAGGATACTAGAGCAATATCATCTTACTATCTAGGTGAGGTGATACTATCCAATGAGATATCAAATATAGGGACCCTATTGATGACACTCAAACCTATCCAAAACATAATTTTTAGAACCCAATTTTCTTTTTATAGTCACTTTCCAAATAAGTCTCTATTTTTGCATATTTATAAAAAAATTACTGCTTAATTATTTCATATTATTAAATTGATTTATATATCTTAGCCATTAATCTAACTTAGGATTTTCATTGTCAAAACCTTGAAAGGCTAAATCATTTGGTAAACCTGACATACTTTGAATATTACTTAAAAACCCAGGTTTCATTAATCTAAATTTTTGTGCAATAAATTAGGCATGCATATTTTTTATTTAATTATTTATCTAGATATCATATATATTTATATAAATATCATGTTATGGTTTCAAATTATTTAAATATAATTTAAATTTATTGCAAAGAAACCCTAGATTCACAAAACCCCAACCCTAGGTCACCCTAGGGTTCATATTTTCATCATTTAATTAGTCTTAATTTATAAATTATTATCATGATTTTCATGATGGAATCCATCTTTAATTTCATGGTACAAAGCCTTTTAGTTTTCTTAGTATGTTTTTTACCAACTATTTGTATAAAAGTACACATGTATGTTACTCATATCATGGATTCAACATGATATAATCTTATTTTACATATTAGTCCTCCATCATGTGAGTCCCATTTTTCTATGGACCATTAATATATGGTTAAATTTAAGTTAAATAATTTTAATAATAGACAACAAAGTGCTTATAGGACTCATCTAATTCTAAATCCACCTAGACAACTTGATTATCTATGTTCCCATCCTACTTCCACTACTCACCCTCTATAAATAGTAGATATTATGGTTTCAGTTGTCACTCTAAATAATAGGGTGCATCCTTAGCCTATATAAGAGTGTCATAACCATACCATCCCTCCTCATCTATATCACACTACAATGGGACCCAAATATCAACAAAGAGAATTTGATATAATCAAACATTTGAGAACTACACTAGCCAAAATATATATATTTAAATTACTTAAAAAATCAACAATCCTCTAAGATATTATATTTAAAAAACTTAATATCATGTCTATGCCTTGTGATACAAATCCATACTATTTTTCATCTATAATGAACACTATCGAGGTGTGTAAGATGTGATATCTTTTTCCGATGAGTATTTACCTTCACCATCAGTTATTTATCATAATTTACCATGTTTTATTCAAGATCAAATCAATAAAATGAATATTAAAATATTTTTCATTGATATTAAATAGGGAATAAATATATGTAATGTTAAAATTATAAAAACCATGGGGGTTTATATATCATCTATTCAAAAGATGTACAAGAATATCTGAAGGTTTGATGACATTCCTAGATAGACATTAGGTTCCATGACCTTATACATTATAGTAGGAAAAAATAATAATTTACATAATTTAAAGTGATTCCAAACCATTTACGTTATAACTTGATACTCAAGAGACCTTAGATACACGTTATGGAGTTTGTACCTTCCCCTCTTCACATATGTGTCAAATTTTTTCATGAAGGGTACCTATACACATGTCTAGTAGATAGTTAGCCATGTAGATAGTGTAGACTCATTGAGTCTCCTACAACAAGTACATAACCATATGGAGCACATCATTTTCTCATAGAGCCCCCACCTCATAGGATCCCCATTGAGCATATGCATATATATGAGGTGGGGGAGTTTACTAAGACTATTCATATACCACCTTTAGAGATTTATATAGCACATGTACCCTTGCCAATGATAGAGTAATATCCTATCACAACATAGTTACCTTCACCAATGATAAAGGAAAAAATTCTCATAGTACAAAAATCCTCACCCAAGATAGATGATGATATCTTTAAAGCCTAGTTACCACTATTTTTTAATTTAGAAGAGGATAATAATCATAATTTTGAAATAGATTCATAGGCCACTATAAAAGATGATCAACCACATATAGATATTGATGATTATTTATTCATTTTTCATTTTGCACTGGTGTGACTAAGAGAGTACAAAGATAATTCAAAGGCACTTATACATCACCCCACACTAGTAACATCACTTGTTCATGATCCTACAACTATGATATCCTATACTCAACTACATTTAATAGTATATCCATTGATCTATTCAATACATATAGTCACTCCCATGGATATATATTCAATCATATAGGTTTAGCTAGGGAGTTCATAAGATAGACCATACCAGATCTTACAACTACTACTTGGTAGAGGATTGATGATATTAGCCACATTTTGAAATAGATAAGTTAGTAGATTATCACCACAAGAAGGTAAACCCTATTTCATGTTTCATATATTCATAGGACATGATATAGAAACATGTGAAATACTACATCATAAACCAACTAAATTTAAGTCTAAGGGCATTATTTGGATCATACGTCCACCACCTCCATGGGCATCACTACCACTAGTGATATGAGTTACTTCATAGATATGAATCACACAATAGAGATATCACTAACACATATATTAACTACATGATCCATTTAATATACATATATATGTATCATACACATTTCTTTCCCATGTGGCTATAGATGAGGATTCTGATCCTAATACTTGCATTTTGGCATTTCCACACCACATTAGTTATCAAGAGAGTGATTTACAACATGTTGTGCATTATTATGATTCCATTAGACATATTACATTACCAATTTCATGTGGCCCCAATGTGGACAATACATTATTCTTCATTTTGAGCATAGACACTCATATATAGATTACACTTTGCAGTACATGATTGTAGACAATGGATGAAATAGTTTATTTTTCAAATAGATTCTTCGCATTCACTCATGACGCACACATGGTTTTAATATTACATTATGACATATAATATAACCATAGGAACTATGTAAGAGGCATCCTACATAGTTGAGTAGCACACCATTTAAATGTATAGACTCTAGAGTCTTGCTAAGTATAAGGTTCAATTGATACACACATATTAGTATGATGATCATGATGATGACTTGTTTGAGTTTGGATAGGTTCAATATTTGACACTAGATTATCTTCCACTAAATCCCCTATTTGATTATCCATATCCCATGGATGTGCTCTTAGGTTTATATAGAGATTACACTTTGCATGTTTACTATTTCATTTACTTTTCTAGTATTTACTTGTATATACCTTCTTCTCTCTTTATCTTTTTAGATATTTAATTTTAGTTTTCTTTTTCATAGGATATATTCAAAAAATACAAAAATAATTTAACATTTCAAAATTAAAAAAACATTCAAATATTAGTTACAAAACACAAAATTTATAAATTATATGCATTGTTATGTTTACATTTTTACTACTTGTCAAATATTACCTATTATTATCTATCTTAGTATATTTCATTTTATCATACATATATGCTTCACTTATTCTTATTAACTATTTTAATATTGCATATAGGACTCTGGTCTACTACATTGATCTAGGTTTGTTATCATCAACCCATAGGGAGTATATACAATGATCTAAGATTACTCATTTCATACATCCTCCCAATTAGGGGCATTTCATACATAGCTTATACTATTAGTTTTTATCCTTCCATTCTATATATTCCATTATATGCATTTGTATATCTTGATATTAATCATTTATATTCATTATTGATATTTTTCTTACTATCACTAGTTTAGACATAATACATATACAACTTAGCATTTACACATGTTCGTAATGCATAGTTATACATGTTTTCATTTATGTATTTCTTAGTTTATACTTGATTATGTTTCATATGATTCTTATATTCAAAGGAATTTAAATATGTCATTAATATTTGGTTCTATGCCATTTCTATGTTTGCATGCCTTAGATGTATGCCCATGTCCCTTATGTGTTCTTTCTTGTGTGTATATCCAGACATTTAAGCATTTCCTTATATGTTTCTCTAAGATAAATTGCTTATGAATTTGGAGACTTGAACATGTCCTTGTATGTTTTATATTCTCAAATTTATTGACATGTGTCCATGTCCTTATATTATGGCCCTTTGGCCTAATTTTGTGTGCCTCATGTGTTTTATTTGTATGATTTACTATATGCTTCTTCACCATGACACTTGTCTTTATTTTTTACATGCACTAATTTTTGATTCTATGAGGGACCTCATACATCTACCCTTCTTACTTGGGTGCTATGATGGACATCACGCCCCATCCCCCTAGGTAGCTACTCATATTTATTATTATATAGATTGATTAAATTTATATTAATCCCCTTGTGCAATATATATAACAAATTTTTCTTATATTTATTTATATGTTTATGTTATGTTTACATATTGTATTGGATTGAATCCTAGTTATCATATATAAGATTTGGATAAAATATTTTGTAGAGATACTTCATTTGATGATAGTTATTATAAAGGTTCTAAAACTACCCTAAAAAAAGGGGCATTCATAGGGGTTTATCATAGAGATTAGGATCTTACATTTATATCCACAAATTATTTTTAGTAAATAGGCTCAATTTCATAAATCAAACAAAGGTTAAACAGAGGAAAAATTAGGGACTCAAAAATTAGTTTAGTCACCCAAATTTTAGATTACATAGACATTAGTACCCAAATTGGGACACTATCCCCACATGGTTTTATTTTACATTATATGATAAATCTATTATCCCTAACTTTAGGATAGTGTAGATTATCCAAAATAATACACTAAATAAAATATAAAATTGCACAAGTATAGTCATAATTTTGACAATTATGTTCAAATTTTGCTTGGATACACTCATATCAGCTTAGATTCATATAAGTTACTTAGGTTTGGTGTCATTATACAAGGCATGATCACTCCCACATTTAGTTCATATTCATAAATACAACTATTACATACTCAATTTATAATCAATATTCTTAGATATCCAATTGGGGGCATGTACATAACAGATAGTTTCCATATGCTTAATTACACATAGTTTGATTAGATAGAATGATAAATTCCATTTCATTATCTATGTTGTATACACTTTTTAACATAATATATGTTATCACTAGTTTCATGGATTACTCGATCTATAGTGGTTGGGATTGTCAAGTGGCCTATAGTTGCCAAATGTACACAAGTGGTTATAGCTCTGACATACACATTTAGATATACCCAATTAGATACTTTCATCACTTTTCATAGTTTTTTTTTATATGCATCTACTTAATGTGAGTGAGAAATGATGGAGTCATGGCCTGCTTGAGTTCTTAAGACACACACATGAGAGGGTTAGACACACTTACAATATTACCCAAGTTATTCACAAATCATGATCCATTGAGCAGAGGTGGAAAATAATGGAGTAAAAACTAGATGGAGTTCTTGAGCCACCCATATATGAGTATTGAGTAATCTATTAACTCAATATAAGATATTTAATTATTTTATCACTATGTATACTCACACACATAGGTTATCACTAGGTTTATCTATTGGTTCACTACATAATGAGGAATATTTGTTCCTTTCCTCTTTTTAATCTCTTTACTCAGTAACTTTATTTAATATAGTATTTTTATTTTTATAATTAAATAAGTAATGATTGATTTTTTCATATTTCATTACAGGCCATTAATTTGGATAAATTCTCACATACACAAACCAAATTCAAATACTTAGACATAGATACATAGGATTCACTTACTAGGTAAATCTAGGTATGCTTACTTTTCCTTTATACTAGTAATTTTATTTTGCTTTATTTTTAGCATAAATAGGGGAAAATGTATTCACATAAAAAATTTATTTGGATGCTAAGAGTGTTACTTGAGTTATACTATTCCTAAATTTTGAATGAACCTATCATAAATCCTTTATCACACTTTTATATCCATTATACAAACCATAAACATCTACAATTAGCTTAAACATAGTCCTAGAACAACATTCCTAGATCCCAACCCAATGTGCCTAGTAGTCTACTAGTTGGACACTAGCACCACATTAAGAACACTAGATCCACATGGTGCTAGTGTCCCCAACTTGGTACTAGTGTGCCTTACCCTAACTTTGGAAAAAAAAATTTAAATGTGTGCCCATCGTAAGGTTATCTTAAGTACATAATATTATCTATACAAATTAGGGATCACTATAAATATATGACTATTTGACCTCTTTAGATTAAATGGAAAAATAGATGCAAAATCTTATTCAAATAAGAAAAAAATGAGAAAAATTAAGGTATTTGATCCCTATTCTAAAATGAATCCAAATCAACCCACAATTATTTTTTTCTCCAAAATAAGGGTTCCTTCCTAGTTTGATCTTGAATTACAAAGATTCAATAGTGTGCTTGAATGATAAATTTAATATCATAGATCATGAATCAATCTACAAGATTTTTAAACATATTAAGCACACAAAGTCCCCCAAAAGTTCATTTGATCCCTATACAAGGGATCTTAGACTTCCTGCCTTTATTAAAGAGGTGAAGCAATAGTCAAAGTAAAGAGATCGATATTACCTTTTAATCTCTACAAGGTTACAATAACTCTCTCAAATCAGATTTATTCATCCTTTAGTTATTAGTGCACTTAGGATTAATAGATAACCTTTTTCTATTGATATAAGGTAAACTATAAAAGAGATTTGAGAGAACATGTCTCCTATAGAAAACATGAGAATGATACCACTTGATAAAGCCACCAAATTAACAAAAGGAAACCATTACTTAAATCACACATACATATTATTTAAGTTATCATAGAAAGGACCTCATAACCTTTACAATAATAAGACCACAAGAGATGGACAATCATAAAAAATTATGACAAATATAAAGAGCTTATTATATATTCACACTTTCATATTATTTTGGGATATATATAGTTTTACACGTCTATATAGATTCCTTCCTACAACATGTAAATGATACCCAAATGATACCTTTACAATTCAAATGAACCTCTTATACAAATACACTCTAAATGAGTGAAGTTCATTTAACAAGGTAAACACAATACAACCCATAAAACATACATCAAAAATAATATTAAGTAACCAAGAATCTTACTCTTTTGAACCCTTACTAATTTATTTTTTAACTAAAATTATACTGAGAATGTCAATAGAAAGGTTTAGCATAATACTGAGCAAGTCATCTTCCATTTATTAAATATTCTGGCATACAATTTAAACAAAAGCATGGTAATTTTAATTCAAAAGAATAAAGGAATTTATGTTATCTAAACATATACTTACATAACTTGGATATATAGCAAATACCATGCCATGAGCCATTTATTCACTTAATGGATGTAGATTTCATTAAATGCTTACAATAAGTATTCGTACCAAAAGAAAATAATTCATCACATATATAAGCAAGTATCATACTAATCATTGCAATTTCATACAACACTTGGTTCTTCAAATCCAATTCTCATGCTACAAGGATTAATGTAATTTAAATATTCCATCCTTACCAACCAAAACATAACAATAATAAAATAATAAAATCACTTTTACTTTGTTTAGTTAGATCAAGAGAATTCCAAATGCCTTTACAATCAATAGGGTAAATAAGGGGCAATTTTACTATAGAAACATCCTAGAAATGAGATCCAAATATCATGTCTCGAAGGAGGAAAATTATCTCCATTATTTATTTCAATACTTTTTAGGTTAATCTCAAGGTATAAAGTATTCTCAATAGAAAACTATGGAGTAAGGTATCTTAAAACCATCAACTTTTAGGCTGTTGCAAGCTGACTTGCATAGAAAAATAACATAAATAGATAAAAAGAATTTCTTGACAAAATTATGAAATGATCCAATAGGATAAATATAATGAATTATCTTGAAATATAAATTAGACATCTATTATAAAATTTAAGTCTCTTTTAGAAGTAACTTGTAGCGAGTTAAAACCCAAAAATGCAATTTTCTTCTGCAGCTACCTCCCAAAAATAATGTGACCAAAAGTCATTCATGTTAGGGAGCATTAATATAATTATTTCTACTATTTACCATATGGTAAAATAATATTTTTGAACTCTTTTAATCAATAAATAAAAGTTTAAGTATTTATTGAAGATTGCTCTTTGGACTGATGTATGTTGATTTTCTAGCCATAAGAGGATTATCAAAATAATTATGCCTCTTTAAAAGATTGAGTGAATTACCTAGCCACCTCAAAATAAATAAAGAGGAATATCCCAACAATCAATTCACTTTCATTTATAATTGAAACAACATATATTCACATATACAAGATGAATAATTGGACATTCAAGATTTTAAATTAAGTCATAAAAAGGTATGAAACTAGCCATATAAATACATGTAATAAAATAAAAAACTGTAATGATTTAATCTATCAATTTAACAGCTTAAACATTTAATCAAATAGTTCATAAGAATATTTTATGAACTAATTTCTAGCCATATACTGGTTTAGACATTTCATCAAATTGTTAATAATCATCCTTCATGAACTAATTTCTAGTCATGCAATAGTTTAGGTAATACATCAAACCATTCATAAGTATCCTCTTTGAGGTAATTTAGCAAACAAATTCTAGCCATACAATTTGGAAACCAAATTCTAACCATTCAATTTAGCAACATATTCTAGCCAAACAATTTAGTAACAAATTTTAGCCATTCAATTTAGAAAATAAATTCCAACCATGTCAATTTGGTAAACAATTTCCAGCCATTTCAATTTGGCAAACAATTTCTGGTCATGTCAATTTGGCAAATAAATTCTAGCCATTCAATTTCACAAACAAATTCTAGCCTAAAATTTGGCAAATAAATTTTGGCCATGTCATTTTGCCAAACATATTCCAGCCATGTCAATTTGGCATAACCCAATAATGAAAATAATATTAAAAATTAGATATTTAAAAATATAAAAAAAAAATGGAAATCAGTTCAACCATTTTACATGATCAATTTTGTAATCTTATCTTCAAATATATTATCAAATTATAAAAAAATAATAATTTATTTTATTTTCTCTATAAACTAAGAGAATAAACAAAATGCCATTTGCATATCAAAATCCCCTTACTCATCTAGAGTATAGGCTCACATATGCTTGTCCAGGCAAGCATATCTAAGTATATACCCTAGTATAATCTAAAAATAATTATCTTTATAATGTTTTCAAATGTAATGCAAAAATATTTCAACAAGAGGAAGGGTGACTTGCCTAGAGAAATAAATTTCATTATTTTCTTTATTCCCTAGCTTACCTTGGCTTTCATGGTGCCATAAAATATCTCCTATATGCAGCATCACAAAAATGGACATGTAACCATTTCTCGAGCATTTTCTAGTTGGAGTAAAATGAAGGATCTATAATAGGGTATGGACATCCATCTACCTATACTAAAATAAAAAAATATCATATGCTCTGATATGCATGTATGTAAAATGTAAAACCACACAAAAGGCCCATAAATTTATATCATTTCTTTGTTATCAACACTTGACATGGCTACTATGTAGCTTAGACATCCAACTACCATTACATCCCCTTGCTCCTTTTCTTCTAAAAGTTTCTTTCACAAGCTAAAAAACCTATTTGTGTTTCTCCCAAATTGATCTCTTGATCAATAATAATAAAATTATAATATATGTAATATTTACTATATTCTCATTTTTGTCCTTTAAAAAAAATCAATTTCTACTCATATAAATAATTTCTTTAAATATTAACCTAGTCCATTCATGGACTATAGAAAAATTAAAACATTTTTAAAATTAAATCCATTAATTTACACCTTATCAACTAATATTTCTTGATGATTTTTATAATTTCATGCTCAATTCCTTTACAAGGATCCAAATAATAATATAGACAACATAAAAAGACAGAACACATTAGTCATAAAATAATTATTCACACAAATATTTCAACATACTAACTTTGATCATGACATCCTTCCCTCCTTAAATAGGCACCACCCTGATGATTAAGGACAATGGAATAGTTCATGAGCAAATTTATATCACAATGGACTCTTAGATAGGGGTAAATACCTCTAGAGGGTTATGTAGGGAAGAATGTTATTTTTATAAAAATATATAATTATAACTCAAAGTGTATCATTATGTGGGTTAATATTGATAAGGTCTGAGATCTATAAGTGTGTATTCCATTCTCAATAAGATCACATAAATTTAGATCCTTATCCCTATCTTAGATGTCATATTCCTTTTAAGAGTCTAAACATCCATCTACTGATTTTAATAGTATACTAGTTTATGAAAAGCACAATGATTTAGTGCAAAATTTGAATCCTTAAAACAAGAGATTCTTTATTTCACTCTTTCTGAAATAAAGATTCAGAGATTTCCATAACTAATGGATAAAGGATCAAATCAAAGCATCTAGTAACAATTATACAACAAAATTTTTGATGTTTTGAACCTCGAATGAGTAAAGGTCATACATTAGAGCACCCATTCATATATAAATTTCTACATTCTCTTGTAGAATTTTACAATGATTTCAAAAATCAAAATCAGAATTTTAAAACTAAAATAGTTTCATGTTAAAATTTCCATAATAAAATGGACATAATGTCCAAGAAACTAGTAATTTTACAATTTAAATTAAAATATCTTGATATTTCTACTTAATTACTAACCTATAATTTATGATAGAAACTAATTTAACACAAAATAGCTACATTTGAGGCATTTTATTCAAAAATAAGTTATGTCCCAAGCATTTTGTAATATTCAACATAAAATGTAAGCCATTATAGTAATCATATTTTTTATATGGTCCTTACACCATTTTTTATTATACTTTATGCATAGTTTTATGTGATTCATCTAGAAAGGAAATTAACACCTAATGAACCATATTGTTATGGTTTAGATTTTTTGCATCATTCATGGGTTAGTGTAGTGTCTTGTACCAATCACATCAAAAATTAGACACACCATCCTAGGCACTAACATGAGACCCTCATGGTTTTCAACATGTTCTCCATTAATTTTGTGAGCTCACATGATGGTTACAGAGATCCTAATCCAACCATTATTTTACAAATAATTTTTTGTAGCACCTAAAAGTTTCAAAACCACTTGATCAGGACTTTACATTACCCCTAACGATCATAGTGTTTCTATTCAAATTTTGTTTTCAGATTTCAAAGGATTAAGAAACTAAAGAAAGAATTGTCAAGGCTTGTGTACCTGGATAAAGTCTGTGCACTGTAATCCAGACGCTGTGAGTACTCCTCTTTGGCTGTGGAGAAATGACACCTGTAAAGAGAAGAAGCTTGGACAAAAGAAGATGTTAAATAGACAAATGGTGGGTTGTCAAGCAAAAGCTTGATCCCAGAAGTATGAAAACTTCCTTAAGGGATATAAACCCACTAAATCAACAAAAAGAAATGTCTGATAAATAGCTGAATAATGAAGAACCGAAATGATAAAGAAATGGAATGAAAAAGAGAAGTAAAGACTTACTTGAGAGAAGCTGTCGGATTGATAACAATCACCGACGTCGGTAATCCTACCAGCGTCAGTTGGTCAAGGTGCCGACGTCGGTTAATATGCCGACGTCGGTGGGGGTAATGACTGGCGTCAGTCGGGGCAAAGGTCTTTAGATGAAGTCTGGTTAAGTCTGTGGTCCGTAGACAAAGTCTGGTCAGGGTCTAGGTTTATTTGAATAGTCTGTGGATAGAGTCTGATCAGGGTTTTGGTCTATGGACAAAGTTTTGGGCTTGGTTGAATGGTCCAGGGTCTGAGTCTGAGAGTCAGGTTAAATGGGTAGAATGTATGATTCGAGAGAGGACGGGAGAAACAGGGAGGTGGACAAATCAAGATTCGGGTCTGTGTTGATTAACAGTCTAGTCTAGGGAGATATTGCTTGAAAGAAATAACTGAAAAGAGAATAAGAACACAGACAATATACTTACCTATGCCTTGTGGAAGGTGTGATACCGATGATTCCCATACCTGCTGTTGATGTAGCTTGTATGGAGAACCTGTCACTGAGGGAGAACCTTGAAGCTCTTGCTGCACCTGAGGGAGAGAGAGGGAGGTTTGATTGAGAGATTTCACAGATTGACAGATAGTCCATGACTAGGATTCCTGATTTGCTTTCAGAGATTTTCTAATTTTTGATTCAGATCCTCAAAAGACTTTGAAAGACTGGTTAAGTATAACCAACGTCGGTGATTCCGCCGGCGTTGGTCGACACTTGGCCGACGTCGGCGAGGTTAGAACAGGCAAAAAGAGCCACCAAGCCCATTTTTCTTCCCCCAAGTGCCCTATCTATTGGAAAATGCCGAGGGTTATGCTAAATATGCACGAGAGTTTGTTAGGAGGTTAGAAGAATTAGGAATAGATCTTGAGTGAGTCATAAGAGGAGAATTAGTCCAAGGTGAGGTGTCCCAGGCGAGGTGTCATGGGTGAGGTGTCCAAGGAGGGGGGTTAATTCAAAATAAATTAATTATTTTAAATTAGTAATTATTAAGGATGGGTTAGGAATGGACTAAGGGGGAAAGTGACCAAGGGTTAGACACTTTTTAGGTGTCTACATTTGCCCCTTTTTGTCTTGTTGGTTGTTCTAAGTGAACTGCAAGACAAAAATAGGAGTCGGTTGCCCCAGATATGGGATAAGGTTGATCAAGTGAATTGCAAGATGAAAATAGGTGAGAATTGATTACCTCGATTATGGATAAGGTATCCCCCCTCAAAGCAGGAGTCGAGAGAAGGGAACTTAGAATCGGGTGTTGCTTTGACAGAAAGTGGATGGATAGGGTGAAAGATAGAGTGAGAATGCTGCAAAAGTTGTGATTGTGCGTACACCACTTCACGAGGATGGTCAGGTCAAATTATCACAGGTCAAAGGTTGAGGAGTGCCAAAATTGAAATAACTGGGCCCCAACATTATTCGTAGCTGATTGAGTTATTCAATCTAAGCTGAAGCTCCAATAGTCGTCGTGTTCCAGGTATCCCAAGCTTAGGAAGTGCTCTTGAAAACATGAAAAAGTCACAAGTAGTGCGGATCAACTGGCTTGCAATCCTATACTTGTGAAGGTCAAAAAGTGTACGCACAATTTTGCTAACCAATCGTGAGGTAGCATACATGCAAAAACAACCAAGGCAAAGTTGCTTTGGAAGTAGTCACGGTTTTAGGAGATGGGCATGATCTCTAATGTCTGGTGGTCGATGGATGGATGCAAAAGTGATCTAAATGTGCCCCAAGGGGCCAAAATGACATGGTTTGAAGGACTTGAATTGATTAGGGACATGATTTTGGTCATTTTGAAAAGGGAAAAAGTTTTTGAAGGCCACCGACGTCAGTGATATAACCGACGTCGGTGTCCAAAAGAGACTGACGTCGGTGAAAATCGGCCGACATCAGCGGCTTAGGGCACGCCGATGCCGACATCGACGGCCTGCCAAATCTGACAAAACTAGATTGGTGGCCCACCAAAAGTCACTTGTGAATGTGATTGATAGAGAAAAAAGTTTTTTGGAGCTTGTTGAATGAAATTGACTCCAAGTTGAGTGGTGCAACAGCGTGAGGTGGCAGAGAGACATTGGTGGAGAGAAGGAGTTGATTGGATGCTGCAAAGATGCGTGTGGACTAGGGGAAGTGTGTAGAGCCATTGGGATAGAAGAGATGGTAGAGGGGAGTAGAGGACCCGCAGGAGGTCCACCACTAGCGGCACCCATCGTGCCACCACACCGATGACGCTGGGATGAGGTAGGAGAGTCTTTGAACCTCAATTTGATTGATTTTGGTTTTGAATTTGTTTTTGAAATTTTGTTGTTATTTGAGGTAGAAATCGAGGGGGAGGGTAGCTAGGAAGGTGGGTAGGTTGTCTAGGAGAGCTTAGGAGTCGTTTAGGAGGGTTTTGGGGGGTGTAGGGGGTTAAATTAGGGAAGCCCTAAAAACTAGGGCTCACCCCGTTCGGCCCTAGGGCCTAACCAGTCACCGACATCAGTGATCCCACCGACATCAGCTGACCAGTGACCGGCATCGGTCACTAACCTATCGATGTCGGTCACTAAGTGACCGACGTTAGTTAGGAGAGTGCCATCACCAGCATGCTAATTGATGTCGGTAGCTACCTAGTCAGAAATGGTTCTAAAAAAAAATGGTCAAGTCGAGAGGTCGAAGCTACGCCAAGGGCTTCCCAGGTGTCGATGTAAGCTTAGATTATCAGAATAGTTGGTAAAATAGGAAAAGTAGGAACAATGTTAACATGAAAGTGTCTATGGATGGATGCAGGTGAAGCAGACCCTCATGCTGTGGGATCACCTCCTGACCTTGCTGACGCAGATGCACAGAGGCATGTCTGTCAAGGAGTGGGCGTAGATGAGCGCAGTCGAGTTAGGTAGGCTAAGCCGCTACTATAGAGTGGTGAGGGATGTGATCCTTATGGTGGCTTTGATTGAGTGGTGGGACCATGCCACCAACACCTTCCACCTGCCTATGGGCGAGATGATGATCACGGTTGAGGACGTGTACCAGATTTTGCAGCTACTGGTGCACAGAGCAGACTTGTATGTGTGCTCGAGAGAGGCGCATGACATTCACATGGTTACGCTATTTGGAGAACACATCAAGGAGATGAGCTACCATTCAGTGAGCTTTGCATATGAGCTGTTGTATGCGGTGGATGAGGACGCACATCAGCTAGCCATTCTGATGATGATCGGCATCATAGTGTATGCGTTGCCAAATGCAGAGGGTGGCAAGTTTCTGATTGCTATGACCAAAGTTTTGCTAGAGATGATAGAGCTATAGACAGTGTTCACCTAGGCACCCATGTTTTTGGCCCAGGTATACAGAGAGCTGTGGGGTATCAGCTAGTGGCGGTGGTATAGTCTGTGTGGGCCACCTGCTACATTGTTGGGCCTATGAGCACATAGTAGTCACACGACCTCTTAGCCTTCTAGTAGTGATTTAGGCTGGCTTCAGAGTTGGATTCAGGTGATGGTACAAGGTTATGGCGCAGACACAGGTGGATGGAATGGTCAGGGACATTGACCACTACAGAGGGGTACTAGAGGCCTTGATTCCTATAGACATCGTCTAGAGACCGTACTTGGTCTATCCAGCATTCAAAGACTAGGGAGAGCAGCTGGTTGGAGTTCAGATCAGGTGATGGATCAGAGGCAGATGAGCCGGTGAGCTCGAGAGGATCCCTATAGAGAGAGTGCGGTGCCAGTATGGGCTGTTACAGGATGTGCCTCCTACCTTCCCATAGTATAGGCGGGATGATATAGAGGCGCCGCTCCCACTTCTAGAGGAGACAAAAGAGCCCAATTTTGAGGAGTTGTCAGTAGGACCTGGGATAGCCGATCCAGGGTGCACATAGGCCTACACGGCATGGTGGGCATGGCAGTATCGAGGCATATAGGTGGGTCCCCAGCTGGATTTGCAGAGTATTACTAGGGAGTGGGATACAGCCCGCAAGGAGAGGGACAGTGCACGGGAGGAGAGAGACATGGCTCAGGCCCAAGTCTCAGTTTTGCAAAGACTGCTAGTAGGAGTTATAGGGTAGCTAGGAGAGATGATAGGTTAGGTGGTAGCATTGACAGCGTAGGTCACTTTGTTACATGGATAGCTGGCGGCAGCCCAGGCACAGGCAGTGGCAGGGCAGAGTTTTGGAGGGCAGGGCCCATGGCAGCAGCCATCTCAGTAGCTAGCATTTTCACAGGGGGTAGGACCATCAGTATTAGTGCATCGAGGTGAGCCACAGCCTCAGGGGTCAAGATAGGCTACAGGGGTAGGGCAGATGGGTCTACCGCAGACTGTGTCTATGGTTAGATACACTGATGCACTGGATGAGATCGCATATTATGAGAGGGCCATCAGGGGGTTCCCTCAGATACAACGATACTCAGAGATGAGGGCAGAGCAGAGCCATCAGAGATCAATGTCATGAGCGATGGCTTTAGGGTCATGCAAATGGCAGAGATCAGAGGGAGGAGAGGATACAGCCTCTTCTCGGCCACCACCACCACCACCACAGCCATAGCCTTGAGGGCAGCCCTAGAGTTGTACTATTTTGATGTATATACTGGCTTGTGAGCTGAAGATGAGAGATGTATGATGAGAGAGAGAGACAGACACTGATTGTGTCTTTTTGTATAAAACTTATTTTTGATATATATATGATGAGATTTTGGCTATTGATGTGTTATGGAAATGTTATAGATGTTTAATGTTTTGCAGTATTTTTCATGTGTTTCATGATGCATGTTTTGATGTGATATTTATGATGATTATGATGATTATGTTATGATGATACTAATGATTAATGTAATGATGCTTGATGAAAATGAATGTGATGATGACAATGTTTATGAAATGGTTATATGATGATGACTTTAGATTAGATGATGATAGATGTGTTATGGAATGTTTAACTTGTGGATTATGCGAATGTTCAATGAGTTATGATAGATGAAATTTATGACTAATGAATTATGATGTGATAATGAAAATGAGAGTATACTAATGATTGTGTGAATATGTGATTGACTGTGTTATGATTGACAGGGGATGAGAGAAGGAGATGGAAGAAAGTGACAAAAAAAGTGGCCGAGCTAACCCCAGAAGACCCCATGTCAACTGAGTGCTGCCTACATAGCCCTTATTGCTAGGGCCTCAGGCTGATGTAGTTCTCCCAAGAAGGGAGGAAAAAGATTGAAGTGGTTGATTTTTGGTCATGATAAAGATAGAGCATTGCCCATATGTCTAAGGGTACATGCTTGAAATGATAAGAAGAAGATGATGTTACAGCCTTTTCCAAATGGTGTATTCTGTAACATAGGTCAGGGTTTTTCATCCCTAGCAACTATCCATATTCGTGATGGATGTTTGCTAAAAATGAATTGAGGTCTATTTATGCTTCAGCAAGTATTGGTTTATGCTTAACATAAATTGGGTAGTTGATAGTTTCCATGTGTATTGTTGTCCATGGAAACTAGAATGATTAGGCTTATGTGAATGGTTTAAAAAGAGTCGGATTAAGTTGTTTTGACAAATGATGTGAGTGAATGTGACCAAAGTATAGGCAGAAAGTAAAAGGCATAAGTGTCCTTTTATTGATAAGGACCAAAAAGACAACATAGATAGGGGTTGTTAGAACAAAGAAGCCCCATTTATGCATTGCATCATTGACCATAGTTATGTTAGAGTGGTATTCGAATCCCTTTTGACATTTAAAGTGAGCTCGAAGTCCCTTGAGTAGGTGATATGATAGGAGGAAAGAGGTAACTAGTTTTAGAGTATGGAGAACTTTGCCCCTTTTTATAGGAGACCCTAAGACAACTATAGATCAAGTCCATGACCCTTTTTTTTTTTTTTTTTAAGAGAGTGGACTGATCAATGTGGGAAGTCCACATAAAGATGTCATTTATTTGGTGGTCATTTGTGAAGCTGATCGATGCGGGAAGCTTCTGAGCAAGTGCTATTTGTAGCAAGATTTAGTCATAGCCATCCTTCGAGGGAGTGGTCTATACTTTGCTTTATAAATTTAAGGGATTTTGAATAGTTGTCCTTCGAGGGAGCAGTCTATTAGCTATAGCAATGATAGTGTAGCTATCCTTCAAGGGAGTAGTCTGCTTTTTGATTTGATTTTGTGACCTTAGATATTTTGACATCTTGATTTAGTTTTGATAGAATATTGAGTCATGGACAAGACTTATAGAAGGTCAAGGGCTCCCTTTTATTAGGACGAAGCATCCATACATCAAAAAAGGGTTGTAGAGGAGTTTGTTAAGGAAAAAAGGGTGAAATGAATTGAGGATTTAAAGGACAAGGATTGCTCAAGGGACGACCTCAAGTTAAATGTCAAGTGGATGAGTACTCGACTAACAATAGAATGGTCGTAGATGCAAAGCATTAAGAGGCTCAGGTTCTGGTCGGCCTTCAAGAGAAGACATACGAGAAGTCCCTGATCCATATTTGTGTGTGATGATATAAGGTCCAAGCCAATTAGGAGCAAATTTACCTCGTTTACTCCGTTCCATATTGGTCACATGTTGGTTCTCTTTGAGGACGAGGTCTCCAATATTGAAATCTCATTCTCTCAGAGTTTTATTATAGGTGCGTTTGATGCGATTTTGATAGACATGGAGATGATTGAGGGCAGGGAGATGACGCTCGTCGAGTAACTCAAGTTGAGCTAATTGATCTTGATGAAAGTCATCATTAGAAAGAATGTCATGAAGTGAAATGCGAAGAGACAAGATTTGTACTTCGAGAGGTAAGACAGCCTCTGATCCGTACACTAGAGAAAAAGGGGTAGCACCCGTAGAGGTTCGGATGCTAGTGCGGTAGGCCCACAAAGTGAAGGGTATTTGAACGTGCCAATCCCTTCCAGTGTCGTTGACCACCTTCATGAGAATTTTGGTTAGGGTTTTGTTAGAAGCCTCGGCCTGCCCATTTGCTTGTGGGTAGTAAGGCAAAGAAAAGCTGAGTTTAATGCCGAAAGAGTCACAGAGTTTTTGGATGGTCTTGTTTTTAAAGGACTTGCCATTATCGGTGATGATTTTGTGAGGTACATCAAAATGACAGATGATGTGGGTGTTGATGAAGTCAACAATCTTATCGACTTTTGTGGAGATGAGAGGGATAGCTTCCACCCACTTGGTGAAATACTCGGTGGCAGTGATGATAGATTGATGACGAAGAGATGAATGAGGGTTAATCTCACCGATGAGATCTAAGCCCCATTGTGAAAAAGGCCAAAAATATTGAGCAACTTGTAAGGCGTGACTAGGGAGATGAAGTAAGTTAGCATGCTGCTGACACTTGATGCAACGCCGAACATAATGGCTACAATCTTGATGAAGAGTGGGCCAATAATAACCCAGGTGAAGGATGCGCTTGGCAACCGAGTTACCACTGAAGTGTCCACCACAAATCCCATCATGGGCTTGTTTGATAGCATGAGAAGCTTCAGTGGAATTTAAACAACGAAGAAGAAGGCTGTCAAAACCTCTTTTATAGAGAAGGCCCCCTAGCATGGTATAGTGAGTGGTGCACTTGATGAAAGCCCACCACGCATTGCTAGAGAGGTTGGGAGGAATGAGAGAATGATTCAAGTAGTCCTCAAGTTGTTTATACCAAACATCTTGTGAACTAGAGTCTATGGTGTGGACGAGATTGATGTCAGTGGAAATGTATGAAGGCAATGACACACAATGTACCATGACATAAATTCTTGATGAGGATGATGATGATGAAGGAATATGAGAGGCAAGTGAAGCCATGGTGTCAGAAAATTTATTTGTCAATCGAGGAATAGTTTGCAATAAGTGATGGTCAAAAGATGCTAGAAGAGTGTCAACACGGTGCTTGTATCTTTGTAAAATTTCATTTTTACAAAGATATGAACCATTGATTTGATTGACGACAAGTTGTGAGTCACCAAAGATGCTGATGGTCTTGATGTTTAAAGAAAGGGTGGTTTGAAGTCCCAAAATTAAGGCTTCATATTCAGCCATATTATTGGTACATTCAAAGTCAAGTTTGAAAGACAGGGGCATGGGTTCACCTTTATATGGAACAAGGATGACCCCCGCACCCCCACCAAGTTGACATTTAGAGCCGTCAAAAAACATCGTCATTTGGTAGAATGTGTCATCAGTTGAGAGAGCGGTAATAGATTCATCGGGAAACTCACACTGAGAAGGTTGATTGTCGGGAAGAGGGGCATCTGCTAGTTGGTCAGCGATTGTTTGCCCTTTGATAGATTTTTGCTGAACAAATTCTAAGTCAAATTCAGCAAGAAGCATGAGCTAATGAGTCATACGCTGGTTTTGATATGGTTTAGAATGCATGTATTTTAGGGGATCAGTGTGAGTGACGACAAAGGTTTTGTGATTGAGAAGATAATGACGGAGCTTGGTAGTGGCAAAGACTAATGCCAAATAGAGTTTCTCGGTATGAGTATACCGAGTTTCATAATTGACAAGTGTTCGGCTTATGTAATAGACTGCTTGCTCACGGTGTTGCTCGTCTCGATGCATGATCATGGCACCTAACGAATGATTAGTTGCGGAGATGTAGAGGTAGAAGGGTTGGTCATCTTTTGGTGGAATAAGGACTGGTGGAGAAACCAAATAGCTTTTAAGGGCTTCAAGGGCCTCTTGGCAATCCTTATCCCATTTAAAGGAGACGTCCTTCTTGAGGAGATGATGAAAGGGTTGGAAACGGTTAGAAAGTTGCGAAATGAAATGGCGGATGGATTGGAGTTTCCCTTGTAGGCTACGGAGTTGATTGAGATTAGTTGGAGGTGGCATTTCGAGGATAGCTCGGATTTTGGTAAGATCTATCTCGATGCCACGAAAAGAGACAATGAATCCCAAGAGCTTTCCTGAGAGGACCCCAAAGACACATTTCTTGGGGTTAAGATGGACTTGGTAATAAAGAAGGTGAGAGAAGATGATTTTGAGGATAATCAAATGGTCATGACGAAGCTTGGATTTGCCAAGCAGGTCATCGACATAGTCCTCCATGATTTTGTGGAGGAGATCATGAAAGATATAAGTCATGGCATGCTGATATGTGGCGCCTGCATTTTTCAGACCAAAAGGCATGACTCGATAGTAGAAAGTTCCCCAAGGGGTAATGAAGGTGGTTTTGTGCTGATCTTCTGGCACAATCAGGATTTGGTTGTATCCTAAAAATCCATCCATGAGTGACAACATCTCATGGCCAGCCGTAAGATCAATAAGTTGGTCAATGTTTGGAAGAGGAAAGTCATCTTTGGGATAAGCTAGGTTAAGGTCATGATAGTTTGTGTAGATCTGGATCCCCCCAGTCACCTTGGTGATAGGAATGATGTTAGAGACCCACTGTGTATAATCGATGGGTTGCATGAAGGAGACAGAAATAAGGCATTGAAGCTCTTCTTTAACAAGAAGTGCAACACGAGGATGCATTTTGCAAAGCTTTTGCCTAACAGGCTTAGCCTCTAGGTTTGTGACAATGTTATGAGTGGCAATGTTAGGGTTGATGCCAGGCATATCGGCGTAGGTCCAAGCAAAGGCTTTACGATTGTCAGAGAGAAATGTGGTATAGTCAATTTGCTCCTGAGTGTCTAAAGACTGACCAATCTTTAAGACTTGAGGAACATCAGAAGATGAAAGGTTAATGTTAATGGTTGATTCATTTAACATAACCTGTGTTTCAGAAGGGAGGAAGCGCTGAATGAAAGAATCGTTAGCACCCATATATGTAAGAATGGCATCGTCATCTATGCAGTGGACTGTGTTGATGGTTGTCGATTCATCGACTATCATGCTGGGATAAATGAAAGGGAGAGACTTAGGAACCCCGTTGAGTTGATAGGTTAGGGGTTCCAAGCGGATGGTGTTTATGCACAAAAAAAAAAAAAACTAGAAGGGATGGAAACCACTGACTCCGTAGGTGAGGAAGGAAGAATAGGCGAGTCTAGAAGAAATTGGTCAATGTCTAGTTCAGGGGAAAGGTTTGTGGAAGCCTCAGTGGGTTCTTGGAAACCCAGTCCATACCGTTTCTTTGCATTATCGTCATTGGGTGTTTCGACAGGCTGATGGGAGCCTTGTTCGTAACGTCTAAAGCTGAAACCCTTCCATGCACACCTATAAAGATAGGTATGTGCAAAGGTGGGGTTGCTAAGAAAGGAGAAATCTGATGTGAAGATTTGAGATGAGGAAGAAGGTTTTGATTCAGTAGGGGCTTGATCTAGCCCCCCATAGATGAGATTGGTGCGAAGGCTATGAGGACCATAAGGAATGACCATTCCGATCCGACAGTCATAGTTTGGGTTTTGATGAAGTTGTCCATACTCTTAAGGAGTTTGGAACATGTCTAGAGTAAGGAGACGATATTCTCCTAGTGAAAGTCTTTGGAAGATGTCGTCCATGGGGTCCTTGGTTGGTAATTGAGAAGAGGATGTGGTGGCAACCACTGTTTGTGTACTAGTTGATGCTTCCATGGATGGAGATGATGTTTGGGTTGATGATTTAAGCGGGATAAGAACGTCATTTGGGCTATAGGTCATGTTACAGGTCTTAAAAGGTGATGGGTTGGCAGGAATGACATGGACTTGTTTGTCATGTTCAAATTTGACACAACGATGAAGTGTTGAAGGGACGCAAGCCATGGCACAGATCCAGGATCACCCTAAGAGGATGTTATATTGTAATTCTCCTTCAATGATGTAGAAGAGCTCTGGGATTGTGCATGGACCAACACGGATGTGGAGGACAATAGTGCCGATAGTGTTACCAGTTGTGTCATTAAATGATCTAAGGATTGCGTCAGTCTTTGATACGTAATTCTTGGGAAGGGCTAATTGGTCAAAGGCATTTGAGGAAATGATATTAATGCTAGCGCCCCCATCGATCATAACTTGTTTAATATGAGTTTGATCAACATAGGCTGTGATGAAAAGGGTGGCGTCCTGATCTTCCTCAGTAGAGGTAGGAATCTCAGAATTACTGAAAGTGATGGAGGCGACAGGGGATAAAGAATGGACTAAGGCAGCAAGTGGTTGAGGGTCTTTAGGTTGAACCTCAGCCACCTGTAAGGCTTTGATTAGAGCCTGGCGATGTTGGGGGGAGCTTTGAATAAGGTCATATAGGGTCATCTTCACAGGCGTTTGGTGAAGTTGTTTTATCATAGATTTTGTGATTGCCTCTGAAGAAGTGGGTTGGGACGCACCTAAGATGGAAATCTTGGGTTTTGGTGGTTGAGGTGCTTGGACAAAAGGATAGGTCCAAGGGATAGCAGATTTTTCCTTTGCCTTGTCCTTCTGTGACCTAGTGGTTACATGAATGACGTTGATTTTGAAGATAGTAGGTGAAGAAGGGGTTATGGTCTATTGGTGAGACATTGATGCGGTTGATGAGGCTGGATGGGAAGGTGACGAGGGTTGGTCAAGAGTGTCCTCAAGGAGAAGAGTGTCTTTCTCCATAAAGCGGCGAACGACTGCCTTGAGGGCACAACAAGTCTTGGTATCATGTCCTGGTGTGCGATGGTATAAACAAATCTTTGTATCATTGAACCAAGACAGTTTTGACCTGAGAGGTTGAAATGGCTTGATGGAAGGAAGGGTAATGCTAGAAGTTTGCAAAAGTTGACGTAATATTAAAGCGTATGAACCTTCTAAGGGATCTGCGCTTGTTAATACATGACGCGCTGGTGACTTCTGCTTAGGGGATGCTGAAGAAGGTTTTCATACCACCTTTTGGGTTGGTGGTGCGGTGACAGGTGAAGATGGTACTTTCTTTGTGAGAGGTGCCGAATTTTTGAGAGGGAGTTGACTTGTTGTTGGCGAAGGAAGTAATGGAGGCAATTTGTGTTGGTTAATGGTCAGAGTAGGAAGGACGCCGAGTAGGGTAGAAGGATGAGGACCCAAGATGGAGGGAAAAGTTGAGGGAGGAGGAGGGGTTCGTCTTTGTGGTTTGGCAGTCTTCTTTGACTTGGTTGGAAGACCACTTTTGGTCGAGGTTTGGTTCAAGTCCACCTTCACTTGCGGGTGAGTGAGGGCAGAGAGAGGGCGAATGCCAAGTGACTTGATTGGTTTGGATTGGGTAGATGCAGGTTGAGAAGTGGGGATTTGGTCTTTGTTTGGAGTCTTGGATGATTCTGCCTTGGGAGGATTGGCAGCATAAGATGAAAGGGCACGAGAATGTTGAAGAATTTTAAGATGTTCCCACAATCCCCGATGCTCCACTTTCCTTGAAGGGAGAAGTTCTAATTTCTCCACTAGTCGAGAAAATGGTTAAGAGGATGTTGGATGAAGTTGGGATCTTTGAGAAGATGTGTTAGGTGTAGCAGTAGTCTCAGACCCAAGGCGTGTGGTAGTTATAACTGTATTGTCATTGGTCGAGGAAGATGGAGAGTCAGGTTCTTCTCTTGGTGGAGAAGGAATAGGAGAGTGTGACTCCTCAAGTGGGTAAAGGGCAGGAATTATGGTGCCCTCCACTTGTAGTCAAGGAGTAGGTAAGGTCAGGTCCTCCATAGGTAGAAGAAAGGAAAATGGTGAGACCGGTGGTGCCGGTAAGGTTGAGACGTCCTCTAGGATGAGAGAGGTTGATGGAGAACTGACTGAGGAAAGAGGTTCGTCTACACGTGATGGACTGGTAGATGGGTTAACCTCTTGAGATTGATTGTGGATGAAAGGTGAGACTGTATTAACCGTTCGAATATCATGTTCATGCGTGTTGTCAATTAAGGTCTGGACATTATTTTGGGTCGGTGGATGGTTGGGGAATGGTTGCTTGAATATGCCGATGCCTTGGTTTGGAGGTGCATTAGGATTATCTAGAATGAGCTCCCCCTTTTCAAGCATGTCCTAGACTATGTTTTTGAAGGTTTTACAGTTTCCCATGTCATGACCTTTGACACGGTGGAAATTACAAAAGTCATTTTCCCTATACCACGCAGGGATGGCACGTGAGGGATCAAATTGTGGTGGTGGTCGAATTTGGGGAAGGTTGAGAATCCCCTGTTTAACAAGCTTTTCCAGTATAGATGTGTAAGATTCTCCAAGAGGAGTATATTGTCTTTGCACGTATCTTTGCTGGAATTGATGGGTGGCACTCTAAGATGTTGATGGCTCAGGTTGATTAGATGAAGAGGATGAAGGTCTAACGGCCATAGCGTTAGCTAAAGTTTTAGACTTAGGATTTGACAATGAAGGCTTAGAAGAAGAAGAATCATTAGTCTTAGAGTTGGGGTTTTTGCTTCGCAACTTGACTTTGTTCTCCTCGATGGCACGTAATTCAAGTTTATGGGCCATCATGAAGGCTTCGTCAAAGGTACGGAAGGTCTGAACCCTTAAAGTGGAAGAAATGTGTTTGGCATAAGCTCGAGAGAATAGTTCAATAAGCTCAGTTTGAGGTAAGGAAAAGGAGAGTTGATTGATAAGGCCTCTCCAATGAGCAACGAAGTCAGCTACTGATTCGTCTTCAAATTGACGGATAGTGTAAAGGTCTGTGATCGAAACCTTTTTGGTGATATTAATGGAGAAATGGTCAAGAAAAAGCTAGGCCAATTGTATAAATGAGAAGAGGGAATGGGTGGTAATGGAGCTGTACCAGTCAAGTGCAGCGCTAGAAAGGGACATAGGAAATGTGCGCAAGAGTAATGCGTCATCATGGGCGATAAGGTAGCAAGCATGTCTAAATGCCCGTAAATGTTGCTGTGGGTCTTCCTTGCTTTGAAAGCGAGAAAATTTGGGAAGCTCCCACTGGCTGGGGTATGGTCTAACTGGAATGGAAGGATGAATAGGCTCATTGCAAATTTTCTCGTATGATAGAGCATTACGTGAGCCAAAAACAGAAGTCTCTAAGCTAGACATTTTATGCATCAGCATTTTGATGATATCTGCTGACGGATTCGTGGGTGGAGCGCCCCCTATATTATAAGGCACTTGAAAGATATTTGGAGGGGCGTATGATGTGGATGGTTGCATAGATGCAACATATGGATAGCTGGTTATGGGAGCAAAAGTTGAGGCCAATGGCACTTGTGTTATGGGGTTGGTTGGCACAAGTTGGATAGGAGCCGTCAAGGATGGTTGAGGCATGGCTATGCTTGTTGACGGGTAAACGGTTACTCTTGTATTTATTGGTGCAAGAGTAGGGGGAATAGAGACTAAAAGTTTTTGGAAAGGTGTGGGGTTTGGTTGAGTGACTTGAGGTTGAGGGAGTATCGAAACCCCCATGGAGGTAGGTTTAGATGGAGAGGTTACATTCTAAAGGTAAGATACGGTTGGTTATTGGTGGAGGTGTTGTCTAATGGTTGAATGGTAGGGGCGGTTGATGTGATTCTTGTGTCAACTAAGGAAGTTGGCATCCCATAGATTGGGTTGCCTAGGGAGTCTCGTGTTTGGCTATTTGCGAGACAGTGTTGTAAGGCTTTGACGTTAAGGTCCAAGAATCATGCAAAGTCTTGGTCCCCTTCTGGGACGATACGAGTTTGAGGCGGGGTTGGGCGAGTTAGAGTTATTTTAGTCTCTGAGTTGAACTCCATTATAGGACTAGTTATAGATGGTGAAGGTGGAAGTGGTTGTTGGCTAGTGTGGTCAAGAAGGGCCTTGGTTTGACTGCGTGTCAAAACTATTCAAGGCAAGAAAGGGTCAGGTTTCAAAAAACTGTGTTCTGTCAGTCTCAAAAATCTAGAATGGATGTTTAGACAGTCAGAAAGTTGGATTTTATGCTTACTGTTTTTGGAAAAAAGAAAATAGACAGAGACCGACATCGGTATAAAAACTGATGTCGGTGAAGGAGACTGCCGATGTCGGTCAGATGACCGATGCTGGTACAAAAAAGTTGCTGACATCGGTTACAGGACCGATGTCAGTTACTGTGTTTTCTAGAAACTCAAAAAAAAAGTTTTTGGAAATGGAGAAGACGTCCTTACCAGCTCAAAAAAGATAGATAAAAATAGAAAATATGGTGATGATAGACAGAGCCTAGCGTTAAGTCCCTAAAAATAATTTTATTAAGATCGTGTGGCTTATGCCTTAATATGATGTTTGAGGAAGTTGGCTGTAAGAAGGATCCTAGAATAGGCAATCTAAAGATGGTTTTAGGTATGTTAAGGCGCTCAAAAATCTGTATTAGTTTCCGTACAGGCTTAGTGCTAAGGAGTAAGCTCCCCTCACTTCACGATTCCAGTGGTTAGCTGGTTTCGCTTAGCCAAAATATACTTTCACTATAGTTTAGACTCTGCCAGAGAACAGAGTTGGCTTTCCCATTGGTGGTGAAATCTAAGTAGGATTGCCGGGTTGGGTAAGGTTGTTCGCTGGGTGATGAAATCCTAGTCGGGCCTTGTCTCAAGTGAGTTTGATGTTTTATTGAGTGCACGTGGTCTGGTAGTGTAACATCAAGTGATCTACGGTTTATTCAATATGCATTTGACTAATTACTAAGTGTGGACTAGAAAGATGCAAGAAAGCAAGAAATGAAATGCAGTAAGTTTTAAAGCCCCAAATCGAAATATTGAATTGGATTGAAGACAAGTTGGAGAAAGGGTTGAAGAAAATGATTTTCTTACTAGTCTAGAAAATGCAAGAAAAAGGAAGAAAGAGTTATTTTTATTTCCTGCTTATGATTTTTTTAGAAAAGAAGAAAGAAGTGAAGGTTAAGAAGCCTAATGCAACTAAATGAACAAAGAAGAAAGGGAACCCAAAGAAGGCCCTAAAGGGGTCCCACCAGGCATGCCAGAATGTTTCTATTCAAATTTTGTTTTCAGATTTCAAAGGATTAAGAAACTAAAGAAAGAATGGTCAAGGCTTGTGTACTTAGATAAAGTCTACGCACCATAATCCAGACGCTGTGAGTACTCCTCTTTGGTTGTGGAGGAATGACACCTACAAAGAGAAGAAGCTTGGACAAAAGAAGATGTTAAATAGATAAATGGTGGGTTGTCAAGCAAAAGCTTGATCCCAGAAGTATGAAAACTTCCTTAAGGGATATAAACCCACTAAATCAACAGAAAGAAATGTCTGATAAATAGCTGAATAATGAAGAACTAAAATGATAAAGAAATGGAATGAAAAAGAGAAGTAAAGACTTACTTGAGAGAAGCTGTCAGATTGATAACAGTTGCCGGCATCGGTAATCCTACTGGTGTCGGTTGGTCAAGGTGCCGACGTCGGTTAATATGCCGATGTCGGTGGGGGTAATGACCAGCGTTGGTCGGGGCAAAGGTCTTTAGACGAAGTCTGGTTAAGTCTGTGGTCTGTAGACAAAGTTTGGTCAGGGTCTGGGTTTATTTGAATAGTCTGTGGACAGAGTCTGATTAGGGTTTTGGTCTGTGGACAAAGTTTTGGGCTTGGTTGAATGGTCTGGGGTCTGAGTCTGAGAGTTGGGTTAAATGGGCAGAATGTATGATTCGAGAGAGGACGGGAGAAACAGGAAGGTGGACAAATCAAGATTTGGGTCTGTGTTGATTAACAGTCTAGTCTAGGGAGATATTGCTTGAAAGAAATAACTAAAAAGAGAATAAGAACACAGACAATATACTTACCTGTGCCTTGTGGAAGGTGTGCTACCGATGATTCCCGTACCTGCTATTGATGTAGCTTGTATGGAGAACCTGTCACTGAGGGAGAACCTTGAAGCTCTTGCTGCACCTGAGGGAGAGAGAGGGAGGTTTGATTGAGAGATCTCGTATCTTGACAGATAGTCCAAGACTAGCATTCCTGATTTGCTTTCAAAGATTTTTTGATTTTTGATTCAGATCCTCAAAAGAGTTTGAAAGACTGGTTAAGTATAACCGACATCGGCGATTTCGCCAGCGTCGATTGACACTTGGCCGACGTCAGTGGGGTTAGAACGGGCAAAAAGAGCCACCAAGCCCATTTTTCTTCCCCCAAGTGCCCTATCTATTGGAAAATGCTGAGGGTTGTGCTAAATACGCACGAGAGTTTGTTAGGAGGTTAGAAGAATTAGGAATAGATCTTGAGTGAGTCATAGGAGGAGAATTAGTCCAAGGTGAGGTGTTCCAGGCGAGGTGTCATGGGTGAGGTGTCCAAGGAGGGGGGTTAATTCAAAATAAATTAATTATTTTAAATTAGTAATTATTAGGGATGGGTTAGGAATGGACTAAGGGGGAAAGTGACCAAGGGTTAGACACTTTTTAGGTGTCTACACATAGGCATACATGTTAGTCAGGACTTTAAATAGATCAAAATACCCTTTTAATTATATTCTCCCTATATATACCACATAACATAACACGATTTCATTTACAAGCTAATATGTGCTCTATTACAACAAACAAAATCTTGTTATAATGCATAATAATCCAACTTATAGGACCAATTAGTGCTTCACAAGGCTACATCAAGGAATTTACACATAGGGTTTTTTTTTTTAAAAAAAATCCAAAGGTGGGTAAGGTAACACTTAATCCACAAGGTGACCATTATGCATGAAGATACCATATCCAAATTTTGGCAAAAATGTTGTACACAGCTGAATGAATCAGCTGGCTATCTCATACAAAAGGGAAAAGTGGATTTTTAGCCTATGAGAGAATCCACTTCCTAACCCTTACTCGATATAAATCAGTGTAGATATATTTATTCTTCAACCTAAAATTTGAACTCACATCAATGCTCATCAATAAAGTAGTGATGTAGGATTACACCACATTATACAACACTATACCCTGGCATAATTAATTGAGGTTGTTTTTAAAAGGAAAAAGTTACATCACAAAGTATTTCATGATCACATTGTTTCATATCAATATTTAACAATAATAAGGTAACACTTATTCTATGGAATATATATGAAATACTTATGCAATAATGTTTGATAACATGTACAAAATACAAATTTGCATGGTCTAACAAATCACCTATAATGTAGAGATTTACACACCATACAATAGTTTCACATGTAATAAAAGAACCACATGGAATATGATACACATGTGTATTTAGTTGTTTGATAATTTGTGCCAAGGGTATTTTCACATAAAATCACACAAGTACACTTATAGTTGAAGCATAAGGGTTTTCCACCTGATGTTTAGATTCAATCCTAGATGACATCATGTATCCATAATTTATCCTAGTATGCTCAGTTTTAGGGATCTCAATTTTATCATCACCTTATTTAAAATAAGGATGTGTTATAATAGATCCCATTAATATATATCCTTGAGAAACAAAAAATTACCAATAATGTTCACACCTCATAGATTAGATGGCTCATGATACCCATTAATAATAAGATATCCCCAAAACTTTCTAACTTGTCCAAGCAAGGAAACAACATCCATGCACACTTGGCCCTCCAAGATTGAGTCACACCCTAAGTCATCCCAAATATTTTATACCTCAATTATCATATGAGGGATCATCTAAATAATCCATCAGCAAACACTAGGTGTTTAGTATTTTATTCCAATAGCAAGATTTTATCACCAGGTGCTTGATTGGCCTACCTAAACAAGTGAATGGTTGACTAGTGTTTCTTTTCCTACATAATGTGGCCTTGGAAAGGGTGGAATTAACCAAGGTTCAAGGTAAAGGTTATATTACTAATGTATAAATTATAGCTTCTAACAACCATTAGTTCTATCTAAAATTCATAGATTCTAGTAGCTCAATATCATATAACACATTACTTATTCACTTTTAATTTACATGATGGTTGTAATTAACCAACCACAATAGCATTTCAACTAGAAAAATATTCTTGGACTTGCTTAAAATGCCACCACTTTGGACCCAATAAGGCTTCCAAAGCACCAATCATAATGTTTTTTTTTTTTTTTTTACTTTTTTTTAATAATTTGTGTAGTTGTAACCAACCACTTTTGTGATACACAAAGGAAAGCAACACATACACATACTTGCCATAGCTATTAAAGAAAAGATGCATAAAATCAATAATTAATTTCTCTTTTGAAATAAATTTTATTTAATTACTCAAGATACATTAATAATAATAGTAGTATGTTATTTTAAAATCATTTCTAGAAATTCTAGAATTATCTCCTAAGGCTTTATTAATAAATTTTCTACATTTAGTCTTTAATTACCCCACTTCTAAAGGTAGATTTGCCTTGAAACAACCTTGTATAACCATGAACATCTTATACATGTTGAATTTTCTTACTCAAATTCATACCAATCATCACAAGAGTGTTATATCAGCTCAATAATTCATGCATTTGAGTGTATATCAAACCAAAGTATTCAATTCGTCAAAGAAAAATCTTATAAAAAAATAAATTCTACCCATAACAATAATTAATAATGATGGGCACATCAAGCCCCAAGATTTTTATAATCTCAAATATGTTTAAAGGAATCCATCGTATCTGATATCAATAAAATATCAACATTCAGTCAACAAAACCTTTTTGGATCTTGATTATAATTTCACTACCTTGGAGAAAATAGTCCTTCACATGCACTAGCCATGTAATAAATCACTTTATTAGCTTCTACTTGTACCACACAATTCCTAAAAATGAGCTGGGATACCATTCCAATCTCACTTAACCTATTTATCCTTAATTAATATTTTATTTCTTTCTTATTTTTAGGGATTTTATTTAGCAGCAAGGGTATCAATTTAAGATAATCCTATTTCAAAAATTATTTATTAATTCAAGACAAATATATTTACATGCCAAGAATCGCAATATATCAAATTCACCATGTTTCCAATTAGGTCTTCAAAATATAAATAAGTCCTACTAGTTCCATTCAAGACTTCACATAATAAGAGAGTAAGGGCAACCACATAAATCATATAAGAGTTATGAATAACTCTAGATATATTTAATCCAATAGAGGACATTGGAGAGTAATTCCCAAATTAAGAAACCACCAAAAAATAAGTCAATATTCATACAATTCACTAAGTGGTCTTGATAATCAAAAATCCATTTAAAGGTCTTTCTCTTCCAACACTTTTTATTAAATTTGCTTATTGTATATCCAATAGACTAGTAATAGTAATCAACAAACATTAAAGTATATCAACTCAAAAATATCAAACTAGTCTTCAACCATTGAAGATTCTAAAACTAGATGATTTACTCAAGTAAATCAGGTACACTCTCTCCTCAATCAACCTCTAAAGAATAATTTATCCCTTAACCCTTCAAGGACTTAATGTCTGAATAACATTTATAATAATTATCAAATAATTATTCTAAATTCAAATGGAGGTCTTTTATCCCACTGACTCATATTGACCCACCCATATAGGTTAATTGATAGTCAAGTGAGACCCATATTAATGCAACCTAAAATTATAAAAAGGTGACTTAATCCAAGGCTAATTAGATGAACATATTATGGCCAGGGAATTATTAATAGCCCATAGGATTATAATATGAAATAATGATTATTTCTAATTCTAGTCACATATACATAGTAAGTGTAGTACCAACAAATATAGTTTGGATACAAAGTGCACTAAGTTATTTCTTTTGGATAATTAGCCTCTTCCTTAAAAACTTCTAGAGCAGAGACTTTGATACAAAGTGAAATGACCGAAATTTACCTACAATTTTTTCCAAAAAAAGGGTTCTTTCCTAGTTTAATCTTGCATTACATGGATTATAAAAGTGTGCTTGAGTGGTAACTTTGCTATCATATATCATGAATCAATCTAACAACTTATTAAACATATTAAGCACATAAATTCTCCAAAAATTATATTTTATCCCTATGCAAGGGTTTTTAGACATGTTGCCTCTTTTTTGAGTGGTGAAGCAACAATCAAAGTAAAGAGATTGATATTACCTTTTAATCTATACAAGGTTATAATAACTCTCTCAAATCAAATTTAGTCATCCTTTACTTATTACTACACTTAGGATTAATAGATAACCTATTGTTATTGTGATAAGGTAATTTGTAAAAGAGATTTGAGACAACATGTCTCTTATAGAAAATAGGAGAATGATACATCATGATAAATACATCAAGTTAAAAATAAGAAACTATTCATTAAATCAAACATACGTAGTAGGTAAGTTATGATAAAAAGGACCTCATTCCTTTACAACAATAAGACCATGAGAGATGGGAAATCATCATAAATTATGACAAATATAAAGAGCTTATTATATATTCCCACTTTCATATTATTTTGGGATTCATATAATTTTACATGTCTATATAAATTCCATCCTTATAATAGGGAAATGATACATTTACAATTTAAATGAACCTCTTATACAAATACACTGTAAATGAGTGAAGTTCATTTAATAAGGTAAACACAATACAACCCATAACACATACTTTGGAAATAATATTAAGAAACCAAGAATAATACACTTTTGATCCCTTACTAATTTATTTTTCCACTAAACATACATTGAGAATGTCAATAGAAAGGGTCAACTTAATTCTGAGTAAGTCATCTTACACTTATTAAATATTATATCATAATTTAAATAATATCAAGGTGATTTTAATTTGCAAGAATAAAGGAATTTATGTTATCTAAACATATACTTACATAACTTGGATATATAGTGAATTCCATGCCATGATCCACTTCTTCACTTAATGGATATAACTTTCAATAAATTATTACAAGAAGTATTTACACAAAAAAAATACAATTCATCATATATATATTAAATTAACATACTAATCATTACAATTTCATACAACACTTGGTTCTTCAAATCCAATTCTCATTCTACAAAGATTAATGGAATTTAAATATTCCATCCTTACTAACCAATGTATAATAGTAATAAAATAATAAAATCACTCTAACTTTGTTTATTTAGATCAAGACAATTCGAAGTGCCTTCGAAATCAATAGGGTAAATAAGGGGTAGTTTTGCTATAGAAGCATCCTAGAAATGAGATCCAAATATCATGTCTAGAAGGAGGAAAGTTACCTTCATTACTTGTTTCAATAATTTTGAGATTAATCTCAAGGTATAAAGTATTATCAACAAAAAACTATGAAGTTAGACATTTTTAAACCATTAACTTTTACACTGTTGTGATCTGATTTACACAAAAAATAATGTAAATAACTATAAAGAATGCCTTGAAAAATATATGAAATGATCTAATAAGATAAATATAAGGAATTATCTATAAATTTAAAGGTGGGTAGATTCCATTATCAAATTGGTTTTTGATAAAATTATGCATCTATTATAAAAATCAAGTCATTTTTAAAGCTAACTTGCAGCCAATTAAAACCTAGAAATATAGTTTTCTTCTGTATATACATCCTAAAAATGGTGTCACCAAAGTTATTTAATTTTACAGAGGATTAATATAATTATTTATTCTATTTCCTAGATGGTAAAATAATACGTTCCAACTCTTTTTTCAATAAATAAAATTTTACGTATTTATTGAAGGTTCTATGGAGGCTTATTTTCATTCCATAAAAGGATTATCAAAATAATTACGCCTTATTACAAGATTGAGTAAATTACCATCCACCTCAAAATGAACCAAAGGAATACTCCAATAATCAATTTACTTTCATTTATAGCTTAAAACACATATACTCACCTATACAAGGCAAATAATTGGTCATTCAAGATTTTAAATTAAATCATACAAATGTATCCAACTAGCCATATAAATGCATGTAATAAAATAAACCATTGAAATGATTTAATCCATCCATTTATTAGCTTCAACATTTCATCAAATAGTTCATAAGCATAATTTATGAATTAATTTATATCCATATAATGTTTTAAACATTTCATCAAATAGTTCATAAACATTAATCATGGACTATTTTATAGTCACATAATAGTTTAGTTGATTCGTCAAATAGCTCATAAGCATCCTCTTTGAAGAAATTTAGAAAAAAATTATAGAAAAATAATTTAGCAACCAAATTCCAATCATTTAATTTATCAACATATTATAAATAGATAATTTAGCAATAGATTTTAGTCATTCAATTTAACAAACAAATCCTAGCCATGTTAATTTGGAAAAAAAATTCTAGCCATGTCAATTTGGCAAACAATTTTTGGTCATGTAAATTTGGCAAAAAACTTCAAACATTCAATTTGACAAACAAATTCTAGAAATACAATTTGGAAAACAAATTTTAACCATGTCAATTTGGCAAAGAAATTCTAGCCATGTCAATTTGGCATAACCCAGCAAGGAAAATAATATGAAAAATCTTATATTTAAAAATATCATTAAAATGGAAATCCATTCAACCATTTTACATGATCAAATTGGTAACCTTATCTTCAAATATATTATCAATTTATAAACAACAATAATTTATTCATTTTATTCATAAACGATTAGAATAAGTAAAATACCACCTGCATATCAAAATCCCCTTACTCATCTAGAGTATAGGCTCACATATGCTTTTCTAATCAAGTATATATGGCTATATACCCTAGTATAAGCTAAAAAAAATTACCTTGATAATGTTTTTAAATATAATACAAAAATATTTCAATAAGAGGAAGAATGACTTGTGTGGAGAAATAAATTTAATTATTTCCTTTATTCTGTGGCTTGCCTTGGCTTTCATGATGCCATAAAACCTCTTCTCTATTAATCCTCCTAAAATGGCTGTACAACCTTTGCATAAGAATTTTACAACTAGTGTAAAATGAAGGCTTTACAATAGGGTATGGACAACCATGTACCCATAACAAAAATCATAAATTATTGTATGTTCTAATATGCATGTATGCAAAATGTGGAATTACACAAAATAAACATGAATTTCTATCATTTCTCTATTGACAATACTTGGCATGCCTACTATGCATCTTAGACATCCATCTACCATGACATCCCCCTAACTTCTCTTATTTTAAAAGTTTCTTTCATAAGCTAAAAACCCTATTCATGCTTCTTTCAAATTGACCTCTTGGTCAATAATAATAATGATAATATATATAATATTTACTGTATTCATTTTTTCCCTTTAAAAAAGTCAATTTCTAATCATATAAATAATTGGTCTAAATATAAACATAGTCCATTCATGGACTATAGAAAAATCACAACATATTTTAAATTAAATCTTTTATTTTAAACCTTGGCAATAAGTATTTCTTGATGATTTTTATAATTTCATGTTAAATGCCTATATAAGGCTCCAAATAATAATAATGAAAACACAAAAAGGCTTAACACATTAGTTGTAGAAGAATTATTCACATAATGCCTTCACCATAATAACTTGGGTCATGACATATTCTTCACTAATTATACATACTAACATCTACAACTACCCTAATACCAAATTTCAAATATTTTCGATCTCAATGAAACTCAAGGCATTTAATACCACTCTCATTATATCATTCACTTTCACTTATACAAAGCACTAAGTAGGAGAATACCATCAATCTTGATCCCTCATATTATTGTTATGTAGGAAAATATATTCATAGTGGGGTGTTGAGGATGTCTAGCATATCCTAATAATGAACACACTTTTTTATCTCATCCCGTAGTTACAAGGAGGATTAGGGTTTTCACAATAAATTAGATATTCTAGGTACAATATAGAGTTTTAGATTTTATTCATGCAATAATAGAACATAAAAATATAGGCACGTGTACTCTAAAAAAATATGAATAGTCTTGAAAAGCGAACACTAGTGTAATTTTTAGGATAATAGAGAATAATGGACTACTATCTAGGTGGGGTGCTACTATCGAGTGAGAAATTAGACCTAGGGACCCTGTTGATGACACTCAAACCTATCTAGAACCTAGTTTTTAAAACCTAGATCTCCCGCGATAGTCACATTATACATAAGTCAATATTTATTACTCTTTTTATAAAGTAAAAATATATAAAAATCTATAACAAATAATTGGTTAATTATTGCATATTATTTTATTGTTTTACATGTCTTAGCTCTTTAATCTAGCTTAGGATTTGCATATTAAAAAACCTAAACGGTTAAATCATTATGTATGAATGTAAACATGCTATATATATATATATATATATATATATATATATATATATATATACTCCTCTCTATCTTATATGAGATTATACCTTGTTTTTTATTCTCTTAAAATCTATATACATACATACATACATACATACATACATACATACATACATACATACATACATACATATATATATATATATATACATATATATATATATATATATATATATATATATGTATGTATGTATGTATGTATGTATGTATGTATATAGATTTTAAGAGAATAAAAAACAAGGTATAATCTCATATAAGATAGAGAGGAGTATATATATATACTCCTCTCTATCTTATATGAGATTATACCTTGTTTTTTATTCTCTTAAAATCTATATACATACATACATACATACATACATATATATATATATATATATACATATCTATATATATACATATATACATATATATATACATAGATATATACATATATATACATATACATATATATATATATATATATATACACATATATATGTATATATATATATACATATATATATAAACACATATATACATATATATATGTACATATATATATATATATGTATATATATATATATGTATATATATATATATATATACACACACATATATATATATATATGTACGTATATATATATATATATATATATGTATATATATATATGTATGTATATATATGTATATATATATACATACATATATATATATACATATATATATACATACATATATATATGTATGTATATATATATGTATATATATATATACATACATATACATATACATACATATATATATATACATATATACATATATATATATATATATATGTATATATATATATATATATATATATGTACATATGTATATATGTACATATATATATATACATATATATATATATGTACATATATATATACATATATATATCTACATATATATATACATATATATATATATATATGTACATATATATATATATACATGTACATATATATATATATAGATATATATATATTACATGTATATATATATATATATATACATGTACATGTATATATATATATATATATGTACATATATATATATATATGTACACATATATATATACATGTATATATATATATATATATATATGTAGATATATATATATAAAGAGAATAAAAAACAAGATATAACCTCATATAAGATAGAGAGGAGGAATTAAAAACAATGATAAATGAAGGAACATTGTCTCTCTATAAAAATTATGTACATATCTCTTTATACGCATGGATATTAATAACAAAAGATTAATTTGAATAAGTATTTATGTGTTTTTGAGTATAAGAACAAGTTTAAATATAGAATACCTTATATTTTATGAGTTTTTTAAGTCATTTTCAGTATAAGATTCTTTCAGTCATAACACAATCAATTATGAAGCATTTCACTTATAACACAGTCAACACAAGAAGTTATATAAGTGAACCTTGAGTTTTAATAAAGAGTATAAAGGGTTAGAAGCATAGACTAAGGCATGTAAATTTCAATTTTATTAATTTGAATCCTCAAATCCCATTTTATATGTGATATCATACCTTTAATACCATTTGACTTCACACAGTCTTAAGTAGCAGGTAGAACTCTATATTTTTGCTTATTTAAAATAGACGAAGGTAAATATTGCATAATTAGCTATTGGGAATGTTTTAGATAGGTTAAAATGACATTATAGAAATTTTATGAGAGATAATTTGTTTTAAAACCTTTTGAGGCCATTTATAGGGGTTGTGGCCTTACACAAGCATCATGAAGCACATAAAACTCTTAAAAATTGCATTTTAGAAGTTTTTAACAAGTGTTAAAGGTGGTAAAACTTTTTTAGTAGGTTAATAAATATATAATAGACATTTTACAAGTATTTATATCTTTTTAAAGTTTTTAAAAATCTAAAAATCCATTTTATTAGTCTCTCAACCACCTATAAGCTTGAGATGACCTTAGCTAGAGTTTTGAAATGAAAAGTTTAATAACTTATGATTCCTCTAGTGTAAATTATTAAAAGTTTGTAATATATTTTATTTAGACATGAAATAAAATATTTCGAAGGTTTTATACCTTTATCATGTTTTACATTGTGGTATTTTTGATTGTATGTTATTAAGAGGCCTAAAACACCTAATTCTAAAAGAGATTGAGTGAGTTGGAAGGAATAATTTTTGAATTGGATTGTTTAATTTATTATGAAGATGAAGGGAATTAATGGTTACTTAAAAAATGTATTATTTAATAATAAACCCTGTACGTTTTTGTAACTATGAAGGTTTATGTATTTTGAGTGTTACAAGGATGACTAGTCTTGTTATAAGTAATTGGTGTGTTCAAGGAACTAGTGATCAAGTAAAGACTTAATATAAGTTATAAAAAGTTTTTTATGACCAAGATAGGCCCTAAATGATTCATATGAATGTTTATGGATTTTTAAAGATGAATTGGGGTTCTATATCCTTTTTGAAGTTTAATAGATCCATGGTTTATATGAAGAAAAATAATGATGTTAGGGTGATGAGTGAGATGGTAGAGTGATAGTGAGTCAATGAGACAATGATTTAAAGTGTTAGTCACATTTAGAGTAAAAATCCTAATAATATAGTCCTAAGTCCTAGCCACATAAGTAGGCAAGGAAACAAGTTGTGATACAAGTTTTAATAGCATGTATGTGGAGATAAGAGTGAAGTTTCACGAAGAAGATTAGGGGTTAGATCAATACTTTTAACATATAATTTGATAGGGTTATATATATATATATATATATATATATATATATATTGATACTAGAGTTTCTTTAAAAATAGACTTCGAGTCAAGATTTCATGAGGTATCTACAATAAGTATTTAGATTTGCATTAAGATTCTAAATAATAAGGACCTAAAGAAGTAGAGGTTGATTGATCTCTACATCAAAATATGTCCTTTAATATGACATGTTTTAATATCTTAATGCCAAAGGTACCTTGTTTCATTATTTTACTCAAGGAAATGTTCCTACGCTTTTTTAACAAACACATGGGGAGATCTATATTGGTCATTGTAGAAAACACACTATATCTCACTAATGCCTATACATGGGATACTTTTGGCATACTCTTGAAAAATATGCCATTAATTTTTTGTGTAATCCTTGAAAAATCAATGATCATCTAATTCACCCAACGATTAACTTAAAACCTTTGAGTCTCCTTGGTCATTTTATATGTGAGGAGTATATCTTATCAAAAAATTACTTAGATTACAATATGGCCATGTTGTCATAATTATAGCCATCGAATATCTTATCGAGTGGGTTAAAGTTATGCCTATTGTAAATTATATTGGAATAATTATTTAAAAATTCATTATCAATCAAATAATTTTTCATTTTGGGATTCCTCACACCATTATTTCTAATAATTGTAGGAACTTCAAATATAAATACATGAAACAATTGTGTGAAAAATTCAAAATTACCCAAATTTTATACACCATATCACCATAAATGTAATGGTAATGATGAAGACATTAATAAAATACTTAAATTATTTTTAAAAAATGCTATTACATATTCTTGATTTAATTAGAACATTAATATTTATCTTCCACTTGGGGATTATCATACTAGCACTAATAAATCCACTAGAGTAACTCCCTGATGATTAGTGTATGGTTTTGAAGGTGTCTTAGCAGTATAATTTGAGTTCTCTTCATTAAAAAGTATCTTCATGGTGTCATACCTAATGAATAAATTTATGGATCACAGTTTTATGCCTTATACTTCATTGATGAATGATGTATGGGTGCATTATAACATACGCTCCAATACAAAGCTCACATTGTTAAATAAAATAACAAAAAGGTCAAAGTTCACACTTTCATTATTGGATAATTAAATATCAATTTAAATCACACCCATGATAAATAAGTTAAATACACCCAAAATTTTTGGGGTCCTTAGTCAAATTCATTCTTGGACATAGTACATATAGATTACAAACTAATAAAGGAAACATATTCAGGTAACGGAATAATTATCACTAATTGAGGAAATATATTTATTAATTAAATATTCCTTTTGTATTTCCCCAATAGTATACTTTACATACATGTTGATACTTAGTTTTTTATATAAATTTTGAGCTAACATTTTTTGTAGGTGTTACATAGACTTTATATTGTGAAACATAACATCAACTTCACTTATATTCACATCTCTAGGATTATCTATTTACACATTAGCCTAAGTCCCTAGATTTAGTAATTTTGATGTTACTTTTCATTTATTTATAGCATTAAGTTTTTTAGTCTTGTCAAAACCTCTATTTTCATTATTATTTTTCATCCCTTTTTGAAATCATTCACACTTCTTGGATTTTTATTTTTTGAGTAGCATTATAAGAACTTGGATGAGACTAGGAATTCCTCACAAATTCTCATAAATCAATTTAATAAATTAATTTTATCTTCAACTATAGTTAGGCATCTTACATGTAAGATGAAGTAATGGTTGAGATTTGTGTTTTCATATACTCAGAATCTGTCATATTATTTTGTTCTAAAACAATCTAACAGTCCATTCTTGTGTATTCATCCAAATTCACCATTTCTCATGATGATGTTTTATGCCTACCTATCATTTTTCCGTCCTCATAAAAAACTATTTTTTGGAAACCCATTAATTCTATACTTTTTTCCACAATATTTTCTTAATCCACATTTGTTTGGTCACACGAAGGTTGGATTTGATGTTGCACTTTATTCTAACATGAAAGTATATGATTTGTATACACCATAGTATTTATGTTATATTATTTAATAATTAAGTGCAATCTCTCTTTTGATAGTAATTTTTAACACCCATGATTTTTTTATTAATTTTTATGGAGGAATTACATAATCTAAAAGAATTAAAATGTAGATCATATAGAAAAATTCAATGATATAAAGGCAAAACTATAAGTTATATAAGTCATATCACACTAAAATGTGTGATATTTATTCAACACATCTCTTATTCTAGTTGAATCTCAAACTACATAGATGGCCTCATAATACAATCAAGGTCCATCCATGTGTGTTTGATTAATAAACTAGGATAGGAGGTTTCAATATCATATACATTCATAGTGCCACCTGATTCTTCATGTAATTACCCAATATTTTTGGTATATTGACACATCTATAATGGGTCCTAAGGAATGTAAACATGTTTTAGGAAAGTAGGTTCATTTTAATTTTCATGGATAATAGCCTTATGAGATGGTATGCCCACACTTTTGTGGTTTAGTAGAGTTATCTAAAGAACACTGATATCAATTTTTTTTGAGTCTCTATAGCTTGATGTGAGTGTCTTATATCTGGTAAATATTAGGTTGTAACCTTGGTCTCACCATTTCCCACACCACCTATATAATTTCACCCCTTGATAGGTATGTTTGTTTCTAATTCATTTAATAAATTTATTTAGTTATTATTCTCCATATCTTTTTGACATGATTAGAATATGATAGTTTTAGTTTATCTATCATTAAAATAGAAGCTATACTTTTGTTTTTTTGTGAGATACTTTCTTAGTCATTGCCTTATTCTTATATAATATCCGTTATCTATGTTTAAGACCTTGATTTTTATTTTTCACCTTTTTATGGGACATTTTATCCCATTTATTTAATTACCTTCTATTTTTCCATTGTTTATTAAACATGGATTGTTACTTCTATTTCATCAATTTTATTTTCATGTATATTTTTCCATCTTTGTTTGAGTATAAATTGTTACTTATAATACATGGATGTTGATTGCTTTATTTTGTTTAATGATTACTTGATTTGATATGTATTGTTTCTTTTTTTACTTTGGATATATGTCTTGGTCTTTTGGTAATTTAATATCCTTGGATTTTTTCTTATCCCAAATTTCCTTATTTTCATAATTTAGCTTAGATTTTTTGTTTCTAACCTATCCTTTATCATCCTATCTTACCAAATTTTCTAGTTACTTAAAATTGCCATTAAATATATTCATTTATGTTGATTTCCCTATGATTGTTTCTCTTTTCCTTTAGCCTCCTATCCATATGGTTCTTTGAAGTAGTTATTACATTGTCCAAGATCAAGATTAAAAATTAAAAAAGTAGAATTTAGTGATAAATTTAATTCAAGGTATGTGTATGGTATTTTAAACTATTTCACTTCTTTATTTTCATTTTTTTCTTTATACTATAATTTGTGGACCTAGTTAGTGTGTTTTATGTTCTTTCCCAAAGAATAATCCCATGTTACACTCTACTAACACATGATGATATTTGAGTGAGGCATATGTATACACATAATATATTAAAAACTTTATAATTTACTAATGATTTCTCTCATAAAACAACCTATTAGGTTTCAATCTCTTTGAGTGCATGCCTTAAAGGGTGTACCAGGAAAGGGGTGGCTTGACCATCAATGCTTTGAAATATTTTGTGTAAATATATCATTCCTATAACTAATAAAAAATCATTCTTACTAGATATTATAATAAAAATTCCTCCTAAATAGACCCTAAATAAGGCAAGGCCTATATTTTTTGGCTATACAAGACTTAGTTTATGTAGTATTTTCCCTTCTCACCAAAATTGACACTAGGTCAAATGGAGCTCACATAGCTCTAAAAGTAAGGGTGCATGCTCCAGAACTAGGTTGCTATAGGTTGACTTAGTTTGATGATAAATGATAACTTATAAACTATGTTGAGGTGGGTTGATATTTTTGACTAAATTTTTTAAAGGGTTTAGGATCATCCACCATTATAAATACTAGTCCCAGTTAAATCCTATAGAGAGGAACATTCATTTTTTTCACTATTATTGCTCATAATTATACTTTAGTCTACATTTGGGAGAATCCATTGCTTAGATCATGTCTTGGATGGAAATATCTTATATTTTTGATTCTTTAATGAAAATATAATAAGTTTTGTATCTTATAGATAATTTAAACCATTGTGATTCTTATAACCATAATTATTTCATGAAAAGAAACATTGTCCAAGCGAGATATTGATGATTTAGAGGTTATAATCAAGGCAACTATTTTAATATATAGATATTACATAATCAATAATTTTAAATGTATATCTCCTTGTTATAATTTATTCTACATTTAAACTTAGTATAGCTGTAGTATTATTTTAATTTACATCTTCCACCCTACGTAACCTAGGACTTCATTTTCCTACCATGGTTCACTACCCCTTTTAGTGTTATTTTAATCACACCATTTATTTGTGTTTCAACCTTTGGTAATACTAGATTAGATTAATTCCATTATAATTAAGAGACCTAATTAGGGTTATTACATAAAATTGATTTATTAAAGTCTTTGGAACCCTCTCCATTGATGTTGTGTGATAAGTTATTCTCAATCTAGGTTTAGTGGATCCATTTTCTCATGCCCTATGGGTTTTAGTTGGTTTAATTTCTTTGAGTCTAGATATATTCAGTAGGATAATTTATAGGTATACCTTAATGCATTGTATATATAAAGCACCCTTTCTTCACTCCAAATTCTCCAACAAGGGAACATGTACTTTTACACTTTTAGGTTATAGATAAATTACATTGAATATTATTGTATGTGTATACCTTAATTTATCTCCTTTCAAATTTCAAATTTTAAGTTTCATATTTTTAATATTTAAATATGGAAAGTAATTAATTTTAGTGGTTTTTTTGTAGGTTTTGAATTAAGGAATATTTCACAATCAATATCCACATAAAAATATAAACTTTGTATACACATATAGGTTCAAATATACTTTAATATATTAATTTGACTTTATTTCATCACTAGAATAAGTTAAGAAAAATTTATACACTAAAATTTAACTGTTAAGTACATGAAAATGTTTAAACTGACTCCATTACCTTAAATGAACTATTTTCCATTCTAATAATTGGAAATATATATTAGAGCCTTAACTAATCCAATTATTTTCTTGAAAAACAATATAAACATGAATAAAACATCTCTATTTTATTTATATAAATTTATAGACAAATTTTAGCATTCCTTGACTTTATGATACAAGAATGTACTAGGAAGATAAGAACCTAATACAAACCCATCCCTTATCTGATGGACAATTTTTAAATTTTAAAACATCTATGTCATCCCTTCAATGATTTTACCAAAAAAAAATTAATGGAAATGTTCTCAAATGGAATCTATATAAAGACATCAAATTCACTCAATACACCACCTAAAAAAGGTCCTACATAAAGCACTACATAATGAGGAAATGAACATTATTATTTCCAATTCCAATTTTTCTACATTATACTAGTCATATGCTAAGTGTAAAATCATTTTATTTTAGGTCAATGGAAATCATTATCAAGTATTCAAAGTAATCTATTTAGTTGCATCCATATAATATACAAAAATATTTAGGGACTTACTCTATGAGGGAAAACTATATTAGATTAACCTAGACTTTTGGGGTATATAGGCAACACATAGATTACATAAGGTTTTTTGAGAATCACTCACTTATTCACCTAACCATATTTCCCTTTGTTAATTTCATCTCTATAGTGTTTAATAAATATGAGATAGGTTTTCTATTTTTTTTTGTTATTTTGTGCATGAAATCAACGTACACAATCATAAAATCAACGCTCATAGACAACTATACATAACCAAATCCATAATAAATTACATAGTGAACTTGGATGTAGTTATAATGCGGTATTGTCCTCCTAGCATAACATTTTGCCAACATAGTTTTAATTCCTATTTTCATATGGGGAAATGTTCACAAGTATTTTTTTATCTAGTTTCCAATCACATTTAGCTTGTATATCCAATAATAAATCAAATGTAAGCTAGGTTTACATATGTATTGATCAATTTACTATTTTTACCTCATTTCAAAAAAAAAATTATGTATTTTTTATTTAGATATTTATATTAAATGTTTTTTAGTTTCAATAGTTTAGATATATTTATTTGAGTCATTTTAGTTCAAAATGGATTAAACACCGATGAGGTAAGATCTATCCATAAAAATTTGATGTGTATTGTAAAACATGTCATATCTAAAAAATGCCCAATTATAATAGATAGTCAATGCCAAATCAAAAGGAAAATAAAGTGACATGAAAGACATAAATTGAAAGAGGAACATAGGAAAATTTAATCTTGATGGTAGTAATATCACCATTGTTAACAATAAAATAAAACAATGTTTCAATGACAACTTCCTAAAAACATTATAAATATATATATCACTTATTTTGGAGTTATGACAATCCAATATAATTATTAATCTATAAAATTAAATATTTATAGTGCTCTCACTTCACTTGAGTTTTCTCAATATTATTTTGTAAAAACCTTTGTTGAATCATGAAAAATAAAATATCTAGATATGTAACACCTTTTTGACGTGGGTAACTAGAATAACTTGTGATGCAATCACTCATCTCAAAACAAAGAGTCAAAATAAATGTTTTATATAAAATTTATAGTTTCAAATATTTGAAATTCATGAAAATTTTTACATTTCATGTAACCATCATGTGTGTGTGTGTGTGTGTGTGTGTGTGTGTGTGTGTGTGTGTGTGTGTGTGTGTGTGTGTGTGTGTGCGTGTGTGTGTATTTGTGTGTGTAATGTATATCAATGTGTCTATGTGTATTTTAAATATGTAACTCATAAAATATCATCATTTAAAGATAAATACAACATGCTCATAACAAGGTAAAACACTAGAGTATATGTGTTTAATAACATGAACCACTATAGTGTAAATAATAGAGATGGATAAGTAATGTGTCCATATGAAACCATGCGGTATACATACCATCATGCAACATATAAAATGTGAAAGTGTGGAGGTAAATAATTTTCCCTGTTGAATGCTCTATATATGTAAAATATATTATTAGTATCTTAAGGATAAAGGGTACGATGCCAAAAAATGGTAAATCAAGGAAGGGATAAAAAGTATGCCCCAAATTTCACAAATGTGCATTTAGTAGGCATATATAAAATAATGAAGTGCAAAAAAGTATTATGTACACATAGATGCATGATAATGATGATGTAAATTTAAGCACCGAGCATCATAGTACCATATATATTACCATGCATCAGAAAACTAATCTCTGTAGACATAATAAATACATTATATAGATCATGGAGAAAATTATAGATAAGTATATAGCTATATAGGAAGATGTCATGCAAGGATAGATGTCTATTAAGATATGGAAATAAAATAAATATAATATCATCTATGGAAAAGGATAAAATAAGAAAAAAATGGTTAAAATTTTCATAAGAATACACATGTTAGAAATTGACCAAACATTGGTGCCAACACAAAGCAATAATGTCACAATCAAAATGTAACCAATATAACAATGTAAATATCCTTAAAATACAAGATTTATATGCTATAAATATATTGTATAATTGACATAAGATAGATCAATATAATAAATTATAATACAATATATATCAACCTTAAATATATTAAATATAGATGCCTCTAATGTAGGGCATGAATTTGTGTGATTGATATAATCTATTAGTGTTTTACTATGTAAATTCTAAGATAGATTAAAGGGTTGGGTCTATTGCTAATCTGAATAAAATTAGGATTTATTGATTTTATGTAACTTTCCACAAATATTAAGTACAAGGAGAAGGTGGACTTATTTGGACATACATATAGTTTCTTGCATATTTAAGTATTGTAGAAGGCTGAGCAAACACAAAAGAATCTTTCATTTGTTGAATGTTTTTCTAGATCTATCTTTGAATAATATTTTCCCCTTAGGATAGTATCACCATGTTGCACTAATGTGAAATTATATCACTAATTTCCCTCATGTATTGGTTGTTTGTAACTTTTAGGGAAGATATGAGAGTTATTGAAGGCCTTGAAGGTGATTTTATGTCATGTGGGGATTCATCTATGTCAATGTTTTGGCTTCTTCTTCTCCAAAACCATAATGAATACAGGTACACATGAAATAATGAACTAATAAATTGTAAAAGGAAATGGAAAAATTGTTTTTGAGATGTTACAATCACATAAAATGAAACCGCTATTGTCCTAGTCACTACCTAAATTAAATATATGCTAGAGGTCTTAGCTCATATGTAGTCCTCTCTTAGGAAATGTGCAACATAAACTTGCATGGTATGTTAGGATGAATTTCATCTAGTCCGTTTTTGATAAAACATGTAAATGTCCAGGTGTGAATTTTAAGTAGTATGCAAATTATTTAAGTTGTATTATTCACTGATTTTATGTAAATAAGTTCCAAGATAGTAAGTGCTATATGTAAAATTCTTTGTGAGGATATTTATATAGGAGGGTCTTTATTTGGAATATAATACCTTTTTCACTACCTAAAAATTCATGAAAAAGATAAATAAATACATAAGAGAAGGGTCATGGAGGGGTCAAAACTCAAACACAAGCGAAGGGAACATTCGACACAAAAGTCAAAAGTGGATAGTAGCACCATGTGGTAGTATTATCTTGAAAATTGTGTTAATTTTCTAAGTCTCAAAGTAAATAAAAGTCAAGGATGATAGGATAGGGGCCCCTAACACTAGAAAAAGTTAACCTATGACTATTAGGGGAATTAAAAAGAGGGAGAAAAAGGCATAAGAGAAATCCAAAGACTCAAGATGAACACATGAACAAGGACTATAACCATGACTAAGACCCTTTGTGTGAAATATAAACAAAAGACATAGTACTTATGGTTGCTTGAGTAAATTAGGGTGTTTACATTTTCCCCCCATTGTATTCTAGTAATGCAACAAAATTGAAGTACTAGATAAAAATAAAATAGAAAACAATATCTCTACTTACTTGTGTGAATGTAATCTATATTTGGCCCACTTCTTGGATATAGAAATGGATGAGAATTAGAGTGTAACTTGTGAAATAAATTATATAAAGTAAATTCCCCTTGTATAAAAAACTTAGTGTGTAAGCTGAATGTGTGAATAAACAACACTTGTTTTCCCCCACTTTAAATTTGAGTATGAAAACTAAAGGTGTATAGAAACAAGGATAAATTTCCCCCACTTTGAATCTAAGTAATATCAAATAAATGTATGGAGAAACAAGGATCATTTTACCCAAAATTAAATCTCAGTAATTAAAACTAAAAGTGTGGAGAAATAGGGATCATTTTCCCCCACTCTAAATCTAAGTAATGTAAACTAAAGGTGTGGAGAAACAAAGATCACTTGCCCCTAATCTAAATCTATGTAATATAAATTAGGTTTCTTGTAATGCTATCAATCACCCACTATAGATGGACCTATGACCTAATCTAGGGTAATCGTAGTGATGATACTGATGTAACCTTATAAATCTAAAGATGGGGATCAAGAATGTGAACTCTGCATCATGCCCCCTAATCCTATTATCTAAGTGATGTAGATGTGTATTTGAATACTATAATAAATTATAATACCTATGTCAAATTTTTATACCTACATAAAATGTAAATATAAATACCTGTATAAACAGGTATATACATGTGTGTCTATATGTATAAAAACATGTAACTATGTATACCTTTGTAAACCTATGTAGACCCATGTGTCTAAAAATATGAAAATTGATGACAATGAATGCCTATGCAAACCTATATAGACCTATGTCTCTATATATCTAAATAAGTCATGCACCTAAATGCTTGTGTTAACTTCTGTAGACTTGTATATCTATATAATTTGAATAAGTTGTGCATTTGAATGTGTAATGTACCCAAATGGGAAAATTAGAACTAGTTAGGGTTTCCCAGAAAACCACTTAATTAAAGTGAAAATTAACTAAAATGTTAGCCAAAAGCCAAAAACCAACAAACCCTAGATAAAAAATTTATAAAAATTATAAGTAACACATGCTAAAAATAACTTCACAAATATCTAAAAACAAACTTAAAGTAAGGTACCTTTTTTAAATTCTTGAATATTTTTAGAGCATAGATTGACCTTCCAAACCTATAATTTGAGCCACAATAGCTTAAAAATAGTGGGAATAAATTATGAAAATTACCTTGACCCTAGAAGAGGGTTATGAAGATAATTTTCCCCTCTTAATAGGGGTCACCACCCTCCCAAAGTAAGTCACCACCCTTGGGATGGCCTACAAACTCAACAAACTCCTCAATCAAGTTTAACCACCTCTTTGACCTACAAATTATGAATTTATAGCTCTCTAAAATGTTTATAATAATTCCTTGATGAAGATGGTGTAAAAAGACACCTTTGTCGATTCACATGTAAACAATTATGTAAAATTGAGGTGCAATTATATCCCTTGAGTAGAGCTATTCTATGGGGAATAATGGAGGTTTTCATCACAAAACTCCTTAGTGCATTCTAAGGTTTTCATTCTCAAGTCACACGTTTATGCTTCACATACTTGCACAATTATTTCAATATTAAAATGCATAACCTCTTCAAATGAACCTCCCCTTTCCATTTATATTCTTCATCTAATTGTGGCACCCAAAATAGAGAGGGAGAGTTTACTTTTAATCTTAAAAAAGATATATTTCAATCTTCCTTATAAAATCAAATTTAGGCCAAGTGATCATGACCATTAAAAAGGTCCAAAAATTATATGATAAAGTGATTTATAAGAAAATTCCCTTGAGGCTCATAAATGTTCCCATTTTTGCCTTTAAAAACCTTAGCCCTTGGGAAAAAATAAGCCAAAGGTCTCATCCCAATGAATAGCTTGAAAAGGGGAACATTACAAAATGCTTGTGTAAACTTGTGTAGACCTATATGTTTGTATCTCTAAAAATATGTGAATTTGAATGCTTGTGTAAACTTATGTAGACATGTGTGTCTATATCTATAAAAATATGTCACTCTAGATGCCTATGTAAACTTGTGTGTCTAAAAATCTTAATTTAACTATGTATGTCTAATGCAATCTATTCATATTTTGCCCCATTTTAGTTAGAGAGCCAAGAATATGATGAGTATATGTAACCAAATGTAGTAATGACTGATTATTTTGGTGTTACTCGGTAATCATGATGTTGTATCATCTTTGAACAATACTTTGATTATGTCAGAAATGCTAATTTTGTGTGTAGCTGGATAGTTATGTGGTCTATTGTATTATTAATAGAATGTGATAAATTTTTCATTTTATAAGTTTAGAGATGAATATAAGATTGATTTTACCAATATGGGATAGTGTGTATTAGTATCAAGTCCTATGTACAAGAAATGGTTCATGAATCAGAGATATGGTCCTGAGATATAGTAATAATGAGATAGTTGTATTAATTCATGAAATTGGTGCATATGGGTAACCTTAATAGGTTGGAATTGAGTAAGTTATGACTTAAATAAGTCACTTATAACCATTGGAAATTGATTTTCATAATTTTAATGGAAAAAAATTTGAGTTTTAGAGAAAGAAACATGTTGAGGAGATGAGATTCTAGTGTCTTGTGGTATGAGAATGTCAAGACACATATTCAGGTTAGGGAGGAGGTTCACCTAGTAAGGGACCCTAATGTTTTATATTTTTTAATCATTTTTATTAGGTTTTTAATGATTTTGATAGACAAGGATTAATTTTTGGCTTGGTCTAGAGAAATTTGATGCTACTATCCATCTCCTTGTGATACATTCTAGAATGGGGAAATAACGTAAAATTCCAATTTCATCTAGTCAATAATAGTGTCTAGTAGGTCCTATATATGGTTCTCAACATTGTTAACTAATTTTTAATTCATGTTTATTTTTTGGTTGTAGTATTAATTTAAAGATGTTGGATTCATTTGTAATTTTGTAGGTTTATGCCCATATGAGGGAGTTTTAGATATTTAAGATGACGGAGACTGTAAGAGGTTTGCCCATGTCTAAGGCTAAGATAGAGGTGCTCAATAGAGTAGGCTTGTGATATGTTTATTTTTTAGATCTTGTTCCTTGGGATACACATATGATCACTACACTATGTGAGAGGTGGAATGAAAACACATGTACAATATAGTTGCCTATGGGTGAGATGACTATAACATTGAAGGATGTATATTCTATCTTATGGTTTCCAATTTTTTGGTAGCAAGTTGTATTAAAATAGGCTCCTGTTCATTGACCTATATAATGGGCATCTAGGTACTTATCTTCCATGATAGTGGGAACTCATCACCCATGGAGTTAGAGTGACATTTTGTTGACCATGATTGTGATGGTCGATGCTATGTGATTGTAGAAATTTCTAGATGTGTTATTATCAGTATGATGGGAATGGTGTCTCTATCTCTTATAGGATACATGAGATAGTGTATGACATTAATAACCATGGAATCATATACTAATGGGATTATACTATGCTAGATCATTTATATAGAGACCTATACCACTTTACACATAACATGAGTGGGGGGTATTGGTGTGTTGATATTATTGCATTGTTGGCCATATGATCACATAGTTATGATTAGGATAGTGACACATCCATATGATGGATGGGCTCATATATAGGTTTTTGCATATAGATGTATTAGGATAGGGCATGTACTAAGGAGGAATACCACCTATTGTCATCAGTTATTAGATATCTTGAAAATAGGGGACATTGTCTAGAGACCCTATAGGAGCTATTAGAGGTGCCCTAAGTATAACACATAGTTGACTTAGATTAAAAATAGATATTAGATACATGATTTGTGGGATAATACTAATGAGTGGTTATATTATGATAGGGTTATTCGATAATGTTATGTCTTATAGTATGTACACCCACACAAAACATGTAGTGTGGTTAAGTATTTATTGAGCTCCTATGAGACCATAGATTAGGCCAATTCCATTGATTGTTGATCTAGCTCCTATGCTAGTGACAGATCAGGACCTAGAGATTAAGGTACTAGATGTGGATGATGTTGGAGTGGTCAAGGCCTACTCATCCTGGTAGAGTAAGCACAAGTGGGCACCTCTATTCCTAAGAAAAGGGGTGATAAGACAAGAGTTATTGGATGTAGACCCTTAGGGTTGTTAATGGTAAGTTAGATAGTTAGTTTTCATGTTCTATGTAATATTGATCATGTGTTTTGATATACTAGGAATCTTTTGAATTGTATGGATACTTCTAGGTGTAGGAGATGATGAGTATTTGGAGGTCACCATTGAGTCAGCACTAGATGATTTGACTAGGCATATTTTAGATTGTCATTAATTATGGATTAGTGGAGTGGGCCACCAATGTATATGGATTTCATGTTCATTTGATTGATCCTACAATGATAGCAATTGTGACATATAGGCAAACAACAATAATTAAAGATGAGTTATGTACAAAACTATAAAGGTGGACAAAGCCCTCTCCTAATTATTTGAGTGGGGAAAGTAATTGTATATTAGATGATTGCATACATGTTTAATGGGAGAATTTTGAGTATAAGGATAAGCTTAGAATGTACTAGGAAAGAGAGACTAGGTGCAACCATAGATTAAAGTCTTAGAGATAGTGGGGGGCTCTAGTTTTAGTTCTGATATGTTTAAGAGTAAGAGTGAGGGAGCTAGTGCTATAAATCAAGTTTGAATCATTTATTGATGCATCATATTTGTATTTAAATGATTTTCTAAAATACATACATGCATACATACATACACACACACACATATATATATATATGTGTATATATATATATATGTCTATATATATATATATATATATATATATATATATATATAAAGGATAAGCTTGGAATGTAGTAGGAAAGAGAGACTAGGTGCAGCCATTGATGTAAGTCTCAGAGATAGTGGGGGGCTCTAGTTTTAGTTCTGACATGATTTAAGAGTAAGATTGAGGGAGATAGTTCTATAAATCATGTTTGAATCATTTATTGATGCATCATATTTGTATTGAAATGATTATCTAAAATACATAAATACATACATACATACATACATATATATATATGTATGTATGTATGTATATATAGATATATATGTATGTATATATGTTTATGTATGTATGTATCTATATGTGTGTGTGTGTCTATATATATATATATATGTATGTATGTATGTATATATGTATATATGTATGTCTATATATATATATATATGCATACATACATATATACATATACACATAACACACACACACATATATATGTATATATGTATGTATGTATGTATGTATGTATGTATGTATATATATACATACATACATACATACATAGATACATATGTATGTATATATATACGTATATATATACATATATATATACATATATATATATATATACATATATATATACATATATACATATATACATATATATATATATACATATATATATATATATACATATACATATGTATGTATATATATATGTGTGTATATATATATGTGTGTGTGTGTGTCTATATATATATATATATATATATATATATGGTTATTATTCTAATTTGGCATTGTCTATTCGTTGGATTTGGTTATGTTGTATAATTTGTTGTGTTTAATTTTTCTTGATTATTATAAATAATGATGTTTGTAATTTTATTTTGGTTGGAGTAGTGTTAATTGATTTGTATATGTGTTATGAATGTTTTAGCCATATATGTAGGAAATCTAATATTTTTTATTTTATTGTTATATTTTTTTTACATCTCATAATATGTCTACATGTATAACATGTGATAGTGAAATTCCCTACCTAAACCTAGATGGCATGGAGAACCAATGACCATACTACTCATGTTATATTGTTGTATACATATACTATGAAATCAAAGCTACTTGTGATGCACTGCTAGTGTCTAAATGCAGATAGGACCACATGAATAAGGACTATAACCATCATTAAGACCCTTTGTATGAAAAATTGACAAAAAACATATTACTTGTGGTTGCTTGACTAAATTAGGGTGTTTACATTTTCTACCTTTTTATTTGATTAATGTGTTGAAATTAAATTACTAGAGTAAAATAAAATATAAATTTGTACCTATACCTACCTATGCGAATGTAATATATATTTGACCCACCTCTTGGAAATAGAAGTGGATGATAACTAGAGTGTAACATGTGAAATAAAACATATGAAGTAAATGCCCCTTATACTGAAACTAAGTGTGTAAAGTAAATGCATGGAGAAATAAGACTCACTTGTCCCCACTCAAATCTGATTATGTAAAATGAAGGTGTTGAGAAAAAAGGCTTGCTTTCCCCCACTCTAAATATAATAAATATAAACTGAAGGCATGAGAAACAAAGCTCATTTTCCCTTACTTTGAATATGAGTAAAGTAAACTGAAGGTGTGGAGAAACAAGATTTGCTTTTCCCTAATCTAAATATAATTCATGTAAATTTAAGGTGTATATAAATAAGGATCACTTTCCCTTACTCTAAATTTGAGTAATGTAAATTTGGTCTAGTGTAATTATATGGATCAACTTCTACACATAGCCCTATGATACACACTGTTGAAAACATGGTGATGATATTAGTGATGATACTAGTGTAACATGATAAATATAAGACTAGGGATAAATAATATGTAGTGTAAATCATGACACCTAATACTAATATCTTAGTGATGTATATGTTTATCCAAATATTGTAATAGACTAATATACATGTATAAAATTTGTATATCTGCATAAAGAGTAAATCTAAATACCTTTATAAACCTGTGTAGACCTATTTGTTTATATATTTGAATAAGTTATGCATTTTAATTCCTATGTAAACCTATGAATATATTTGACTCTAAATTCCTATACAAACCTATATAGTCATATGTGTTTGTGTATCTAAAAATCTATGATTTTAGATGCATGTGTAAACCTGCATGTCTAAAAATTTGAATGTAACTCTATATATTTGAAGTAATCTATGAATATTTCCCCCTTTTATGAGATATCTAAGACAATTATGATGATGTGTAATGAAAAGTGGTAATTATTTATTATTGTGGGGTTACTTGGTAATAACTATGTTGTAGCATATCTGAATAATGCATTGATTATGTCAGAGTTGATAATTTTATGTATATTTGGAGAGGTATGTAGTTTGTTATATTATCAATAGAATGTGATTATTTTTGATATTTTTAGGATTGAATATGATGAGAGGATTAGTTTTATAAATATGGGTTAAAGTGTATCGATGTCAATTCCCATGTGAAAAAAATGGTTCACAAACTAGAGATAGGATCATCGAGATATGGTAATAATAAGACAGTTGTTTTAATTTGTGAAATTAGTGCATAATAACAACCTTAATACAATGATATTAGGTAGTTTATGACTTAAATAGGTCATATATAATCACTATAAATTCATTTATGCCAATTTAGTGGAAACAAGTTTGAGTTTGATAGAGAGAAACATGATGAGGAGATGAGATGCTAGTTTCTCACACTATCAAGAGGTCAAGGCAAGTATGCAGGCTAGGGAAGAGGTCCACCTAGTAAGGGTCTTTAAATTTTTGTATTTTTTTAATTTTATTTTTATTTTTTATTTATTTTACTAGATAAGGACTTTTTTCCCTAGTTTAGAGAAAATTCGCACTACTATCCTATTCTTGGTGCTAGTGTCTAAATCCTAGAACTACTATCTATAGTGTGGCACTAATATCCAAAGCCACTATGCTTTGGGTAGTGATAGTGTCTAGTAGGCCCAAAATATGGTTCTCAACATTTTTTATTTATTTTTTATTCTTATTATTTATTTATTTTTAATATTATTATCTTGTTATATTTCTTTACAATTTTTTAGGTTGATGCCCATATGAGGGAGTTCTATACAAGTACAATGATGGAGACTATATAATGTTTACCCATGTATGAGGATGAGATAGAGGTGATTGATATAGTAGGTCTATGATATTTTGATTTTATAAAGTGTATTTCCTGGTATGATCATATCATCACCACACTATATGAGAGGTGGAATGCAAACACATACATTTTGGTTGGCTATGGGTGAGATGATTGTGACATTGGAGGATGTATATTAGATCTTAAAATTACTGATTTTTAATCATTGGGATATACTATAGGAGGCTACTAGTAGTTAAGATATACAATGAGCATCTAAGTACTTATATTCCATGGTAGTGGGGACTCATCACTCAGGGAGTCAGAGTGACATTTTGTTTACCATGATTGTGAAGGTTGATCTTCCATGATTGTATAAATTATAGTTATGTTGTCATAATTTATTGCTATGGATGGGAGTGGTGTCTTTATCTCTTACAAGATGCATGAAATAATCCATGCCATTGAATATCATGGAACCATGTAATCATGGGGTTTTACCATTCTAGCTCATTTATACAAGGACCTATCCTACTTTACACATGAGATGAGTGGTGAGGGTATTAGTGCATCAACACTATTGCATTATTAGACATACAAGCACATAGTTGTGAGTAGGATAGTGACACATCCATAAGATAGATGGTATCACCTAAGAGTTTTTAAAGATATATGTACTAGGATAGAGCATGCACCAAGAAGGAATACTACATATTATTGATAATTACAGGATAGTTTAAAAATATGGGATATTATTTGGAGACCCTATATAGGTTATTAAGGGTGTCCTAAAGATAACACATAGTTTAAGTAGATTCAATTTATATTTTGGATACATTATTAGTAGGATAATGTATATGAGTGTTTCTAATATGAGAGGGTTACCTAATAGTTCAGTGTCATACATGATGTGTCCCTAACACTTGTAGTGTGGTTGAGGAGTTCTCATGATCTTGTGAGGTTGAGGAGTAGGTTGAGGTGATTGATTATTGAGTTGGCTCCTATGATAATGATAGAATGGGATTTAGAGACTAAGGTATTATATGTGGACAATGTTTCAGTTATCTAGGCTTACTCAGCTTGGTAGAGTGTAAACAAGTGGGCACCTCTATTCTTGAGAAATGGGATGATCATAGATAAGTTACTAGATTTATATCCCATAAGGGTTATTGATGGTAAGTTATATAGATTGTTTGCATGTTATATATAATTTTGATCATATGTTTTGATATAATAGGATTCTTATGAATTGTATGGATACATGTAGGTGTAGGAGATTATGAGTATTGGGAGGTCACCATTAATTTGGTGTTGCATGAGTTGACATAACATATTTTAGATAATGTCATGAATGATGGATTAGTGGAGTGGGATACCAATGTAGATATATTTCACGCTCATTTTTTTAACATGCATTGATAATGAATGATGCATATAGGTGAAAAATAAAATATAGATATGATTACATGTAAAGCTATAAAAGTAGACCATACCATCTCCTAATGCTCTGGGTGGGGTGAGTAGTCATATAGTACATGACTAATAAACATTTAGTAGGATTATGCTGTGTATGACTGATATTTCAATCTATAGAGAGAGAGAGATAGTAGGTGAATCTATAGATATAGGTATCATAGACATAGTGGGGCCTTTAGTTATAGTTTTGATTTGTTTGAGAGTGAGAGTGAGAGAGTTGGTCCCAATAGTCATGTTTGCATCATTGATTGATGCATCATATTTGTATTGAAATGATGTTCTAATATATATATATATATATATATATATATATATATATATATATATATACATACATACATACATAAAAACATATATATATATATACATACATATACATATACATATATACATATAAACATATATGTATATATATATATATATATATACATATATAGATATATATGTATACACACACATATATATATAAACATATATGTATGTGTGTGTGTGTGTGTGTGTGTATATATATATATATATATATATATATATACATAACATATATACATATATGTATATAAATGTGTGTGTGTGTGTGTGTGTGTGGTTGTTGTTTTAATTCGGCATTGTGTATTGGCATTTGAATTTGGTTATGTTATATCTATTTTATGCATTTAAATTTGTTTACTTATTTGAAATGTTGGTGTTTTAATTTTTTTTGTTGTATTAATGTTAATTCATTTGTATATGTATTATGAATGTGTTAGGCATATGTGTAAGAGATTTAAGTTTCTATATTATATGGGTATATAGTTTTTTCTTGTTTATATCTCATAAGATGTCGATGTGTTAAACATGTGATGGTGAGATTCCCTATTTAAACTTTGATGGCATGAATAACAAATGATGATACTACTCATGCTATGTTTCTGTAGACATATATTGTGAAATTGGAACTTAATGTGATGCACTACTAGTGTTTGAATGTGTAGACTTTGATGTAGACATGTTGATTGGTTTACACTCTAAAACTAAACTATGAGTTGTAGGATTTATTGAAAATATTTTAATTGATGTGTGAACTAAAACTATGTTCTAATCTCTATAATGATTTTCATATATCTTTATTTGTTGTTAAACTAGAGCTATGCCCTTGGGTTGATAATTATTCCCATACTGTTTTATCATTGTGGGTATTTGAGGTGTATTATAAGATCTATAATTATTTCCAAGGGTTTTAATTAATGTTTGTACCAAAATTGTGCCTTTTGGTATGTAATTGTTCCCAAATATCTTAATGAACATATGCACTAGAGTTTTCATATGCACTATGGATAAATAGTTGTCTTATAATTGACAGGGATCATATGATGATTAAATAATGGTTTATTAAAAGGAATGTCTTAGGATAACTCCATCATAGATGAGTGTGATCTATGAAAGTATATATAATAAGGGCCTAATACCCCCTGTGTGTACTCTATGATGCCTCTGCTAGCATATTAGTTGATGCAATATCTAAGAGAATAGTAATGATCATCTAAATGTCTATTGATGGGGGGAAAATGAAAATAATTCTTATGTGGTAGCTGGTGTATACACATAATATTTTAAAACTTTATGAATTATTGATGATTTTTATCTTGTAAGAACCTATGAAGTCTCAATCTCTATGAGTCACCGTAGGGGTGAATTGAGAAAGGGGTGGGAAAACCATTTATGCTTCATAGTATTTTTTCAAGTTGATATCAATCCAACTATCTCTTAGAAACATTACTCTAAGCTTGACTCCTATTTTTCACACTCCTCTAGTCATTGTCCATCTTTATTATCCATTTATGTAACCTAAACCCATTTTTGGTAGTTTACATGACTTTACTAGTCACATCAACCTTGTATTATTATTTATAATAGCTTATTAAAAACTAAGTTGGTTATGGCTGACATAGTTCAATATATAGTATATTTTTTATCAATTAGAATACTAGGTCAATCGGGTTGACCTTGTTGGTCAAAAACTTATGAAGAGTTTATTGTTAGATCTTCCTATATAATCATATATATTTCACCATTATTAGAGAGACATCAAGAGTTATTTCTCATTTTCACTTCTTTATAATTTGCTCTTCCACCATTCTATTTGAGGAGTCTTAACTCTAGGTTTCTACTTAGAGATGAATCTTATCTTGTGGAGAAGTCTTGGATGCATTGGACTTTATTAGTGATCCTTAAAAACCACAAAAACCTATTGTGAATCACCTTTTGGCTAAGGGAGAGATTGAGTATCGATGGGTTCATCTCCTGGTTAAGTATTTCTAACTTTGCTCCTATCTCTATTAGATAGATTTAACATAATTAATGGCTTTCCATGTATTAGGGTATTACTTATACATAGATTAATTAGGATTATCTTATTCATGTTTAATTTTATGTTTACTAACCCCCATGTTGTGCCACAAGATTTGGTGAGCACTAGATTAGATTTTACTTGTTATTAGTATAGTGAATATGAAAACATAGGATCTAGTTAGTGTTATTACATAGTTTTGTTTGACTGGAGGATTAGAACACTCCTTAGTGATATTATTATGGTAATAGATCCCTTGATTAGGCATAGAAGATCCATAATGGTGATGAACCAAATTATATAATGTATCCCAAATCGTAAGTATAAGTAGGATCTATCTTCTCAAAGATATAATTGATTTGTAGGTCTACTACATTTCCCATTGCATACATTTGGGTGAACCTAAAAATAATCTAACCTTTGCAAGTTTTATTTCACATTTTTCATTTCTATAATTATATTATTTTTATAAATGTGTGATACTAGGTTGACCAAGTTAGTATAGTTCTATGTTTTATGTACATGTTTAACACACAATCATATCAAAATGACTATATTCTTTCTATGTAGGTCTTCATTAGATACAATTTACAAGATTAGACAACTTAACATAGTATTCTTATTTAGTTATAGATAACAAACTAAGTTGACTAGGTTGAATTAGTAATCTATTCAACATGTAGAATAATAAAATAAGTCATGCATGTTGACTTAGTCTTCTAGTCAACATCTACATAACAAACTAAGTTGATTAGGTTGAATTAGTAATCTATTAAACATGTAGAATAATAAAATAAGTCATGCATGCTAACTTAGTCTTCTAGTCAACATCTAGATAACAAGATAAGTTGTTTAGGTTGACTTAGTCATCTTATCAATCTTTAGCAAATGGGGTTTCACAAACTAGGTTAACCTATTTGACTTAGTTGGCATACCTTGAAATAAAAAATCAAGGCACTTCTGTATAAAATTTGAAATCTTAAACACCTTCTAACCTACCAAGGTTCCTCTCTTTCTCTCTTTATCAATTTAGTACTTCATTACTTTTCTATTTTGTGCAAGTTTTTAGTCTTCAAAATTAAAATCCTAAAATAAACTATGTTGACCTAGTCAACTTAGTTATATAGCCTATCTTGTGTCTAAGAAACTAAGTTAACCTAGTTGACTTAGTTCTTATAGACTCTTACTTATACAAAATAGTAGCAACCTAGTCAAATTTGTTCTATAATATTTGCATACAATATCATCTGAATTGACTATGTACCATTCTTAATTTGGGAATTAAAAACTATATGCTAGTAATTAATTCACACTTTCATTTGTATCTATTTTAATGATTAGATTTGTTCACATAATATAATTAGGTGGTTTTTAAAATTGTTTTTTAGTTTAACTATTTTTCTCTTTTTTTACACACTAACAAATCACACAATATTCAAAATCCATTTAACATTTATCTTCCTAAGGCTTACATACTTCAATTTCATCACCAAGGGGGAACCAACTTGGTTTTATAGAAAAGTATAAACATATGGTTAATGGTATATATTGATGAATCACTCAACAACCTTATCATTATGGAATTTTGAAGTGAGGGGTAGATAGTACCATTACCAACATATCCATTCCGACCTAAACATCCTAAATCCATCCATAAATTAATTTCTAGTTCCCTATTTTTAGCCAAATTACCTATCACACTTAAAATACAACTTTATAATAATCTAATAATACTTATAATGACCACTTAGCATTTTATTTTAATTTGATTTCTTGATTTCTACTCATTGTATGTAGTATTGTAAAAACTTGTATTGGCCAACATTGGTGCAAGGTTTTGTGTTGTGTACTTTAGTTGGATCATTCTCACTGATCTAATTGTTTCTATGTTTAATTACATTTATTTATTCAATTACATTACAAAAAATTTACCTATTATTATCACACTATCATTTTTTTTGAAATAGTCTCTTAGAGACTATCTCTTTCCCTGACTATAGTATTAAGTTGCCAAGAAGTTATAGTACTCCTTTATCCCAATAGAGTTGTCGTACTAAGTTGTCCTGGTCAACTCTATATCCTTATCATTTTATCCTTTTTCCTATTTATAGTACTAATTCAACCTAGTCAACTTTGTACTCTTTTGCCTTCTATCTAGTAGTACTAAGTCAACTTGGTCAATTTTGTACTCTTATCATCTCCCTTCTCAGTAATACAAAATTAATCAAATTGACCTATTATCTGATTGTTGCCTATAATATCCTATCTATATGACCTAGTTCTTTGTTTTTCATTCCTTAGCATTCTATTCATTTCCTCAAAATATCATGATGTCTTGTATTAGAATCTTCTTGGATAAATTAAATCCATTTAGACACTAGATGGGGTACTATTTTCTCCCTCTCTTTAACTCCCAAGATAACCCTCACTCTTAGACAACATCTTCTCCTCCTTTGTTTGTGGATTGTGATATAGTTCAAATCACACCACAAGATGAATTAGGTGGATCTGATCATTTTTGTACCTATCATGACAATTATAATATTCAATATTTTAAACATAATGTGGGATCCATTGATACAATTTTATCCACCAATCCCACTAGTAATCCACTTTATAATAACCCTCCCCCTAATACCAAGTTAGGCGGTTCTCCTACAAACACCAACCTACCAATTGATATGACTCCACTTATTGCACAATTCATACAAAAAATAAACATAATTCAAACTTATAACACCTCTCCAATTATGTAATTAAAATGTCATTTGATCAATATGGTTAATCAACCTCTGGTTCACAATCCTCAAGCCAATTCAAATTTTATTCCTCCACATCTTAGAGGTGCCTTAGGAAATATTATTCCTCAATTTATTATGAATAAAAAAATAATTTCAAATATATAAAATGACCCTTTAGCTCATTTCATCATGTCCCTTGATATTGGTAATATATCTCCAACTATCAAGTATAATGGGACTAAAGACTCTACATCATTTCTCAAAGTAATTGGCAATCATTATAAAGAGTGGATCCTAACTAATACTTTCACGAAAACTGGACTTTTGGTCAAAAAATTTACTAGTGATGTATTCGAATGGTAAAAGAAACTTCCCTAGCATTCTATTTGGTAACTTGAGGATTTATTCAATCCTCTTGTTAAAGAGTTTCAACATAATGGCCTTCTCAAAATTTCCTTAGCCATTTTATCAATGCTAATCAATCTCGCACTAAATCAACTCATGATTTTATCAAATGATAGAAATATCTATCCCATAAGGCTGACCATTACATGACTGATGAAAATCTATTCAATTTATTTATAACTACTTTAACTCCTTAAATTCAATATAAGGTTCAAACTTTTTCTCCTCAAATGCTTAACGAAGATCTTGACAATGATAAATGTAAAGACTTACTCATGAATCAGCTCAAACATAATACCAAATTACTTAAAGGATAATTTCAAACATATACCAATGTGATCATTAGAAATACTCCTCAAACCAAACTAGGAGTTTTCAAAGTTGATAATCACCCATATTCTCACATACCACTAACTATGTAGCAAATGAAACAATTTATACTACCCTTTAAACCCTTTACTTATCCTAATAATCCTCCTAAATAGTATGAACCTAATCAATTTTTTTGGTTCCATGATGACATTGGTCATTACCATGAAACTTGTCACTATCTTCCTACATTTTCTGTCTCCTACATGCTTGGTGATTCCTTGAATAATAAAGCCATGATCCAACTTTGTCATCAAAAGTAAAGCACTACTTCTCAAAAACAATAAACTCCCAAATATTCTTCTTCTAATAACCAAAAATAATTTTCCACGTCTAAACATAAACCAAATACCAAAGATGTTTGTGTTATTGATGTCAACTATGACCAATATTATAACAATTCTCAATATGTTAATACTATTAAGGACAACTATCATTGTAAGCTAGCTCACAAAGATCCTATCACAAAACCTAAGAAACCATCTTTGGAAGATAAATTTATCTAAGATAATATAACCATTAATTTATATTTGGAATCCTTTGAGGAGCCAAATACTTATTCTAAACCCCTAATAACTTCCATTCCTTCGAAATATACCTTACCCTCTAAACCTCACACTAGTTCTTCTAAATCCCATTGGAACTTTCTCAAAGAACTAAACTCCATGCATTGAAATATTCATCTTATGGAATTATTTCATATTTCCCCTTGTCATCACAAGTTTCTTATGCAAAATTAATAATAAATTGAAGATCCATCTTTTATTGATGAAGAACCACCCTCTATTGTGCCTCAATCTACCAAGATGCATACAATTAAAACCATGTGTCCTTATTAAAAACCATCTATTGAATTTATTTAAGAGAATATGATTAATGATGAGATCCTTTTTCACATCGATGATCTATAACTATTCATTAAAATAGCCATTAATACTACCCTTATTCAGAAAGTGTTAGTTGATGAAGGGTCAGGTATTAATGTGACATCTATGTGGGTCATCTAACCACTTGGATATAATAAGGATAATTTTAAGAAAACCCACCTCATCTATCATAGATTTTATAAAACTAATAAAAAACTAATTGGTTGTATTTGGATTCCTTTAACAATCATACCTAAGACTATTCAAACTAAACATATGGTCCTTTATTTTCCCCTATCTTATAACATACTCCTTAGTCACCCTTGAAATCATAGAATGAGGGATATCACCTCTTCCGATAGAAAATGAATCAAATTCATACATATTGGAAAATGCTATAAGCATGAGAGAAATCCCAACCCTTGGAGTATTAAACCTCCCTATCCAAAATCTCAATATCACATTCCTACCATTTCTACCATCAATAGTGCTTACTTGCTTGAATTCATGAACATCAATCTAGACTTACAATTCACTCTTGATGATTTAGGTGATGATGAACCTAATGATTTTAAACATACCTGAAGCACTTATAAGCTACCTCCCTATATCTTAGAGTGGCTTCCTCCCTCTTTATTACCTCATGATCACATTATTCCTCTCATTGATGAGATCACTGATTTCCCCCTCGATGTAATGTTCAAGAACCTTCTTACCTACAAGATGCCTTCACATGCAATGACTATGGAGTGGCCAAATTATTCAAAGATGAACTAATCACATCTCCACACAAGTTAAGTGAAATCATAATTTTACCTTTTTAAACTGTCCCTGAATCTCAAGCATGTACCATTTTTCCAACCTATGATGATAACCACATTATGGCCCAATGTCAATCTCAAGACTTGGATGTTCAATATTATTAGAAAAATTTAACTCAAATACTTGATTTTAACTAGGATGTTCACACTACTTCCACATATTTTAAATTGTCTACTAAAGGTTATGTACCTCCTTATAATACTCCACTTCTTCATACTCCTTGGGTGGTCGAATAAATGCTCCCTTCTGAACCTTTATATATTATTATGTCTTCTCTACCACATATATATCCCATAATTACATATAATTCATTTTTCATCAAATAAAATAATGATACACCAATTTAATCTAATCAATCTACTCATACTCCCAATATTACAATAAATTCCAAGGCTATAAATTTCCATTAGATACATTCTTAATATAGGAGCCAAGGTAATCAAATTATTAATCTCAAAGTAAACATTGAGAATTATTGTCCTCTTCCCATTTTGCTGAGTGATGAAGTTATTATTGAATTACTTCGTGATTGAGAACCTCAACTTCCTTGAAAACATCACAAATCAAGGAATTTAAAAAAAAATCCCCTTGTTTCAATAACTTCACCACCATCATTGATCTTAAATCTAATCAAATTTCTTCCTTACCAAATACACCATATCACTTCCAATATGGAAGTGATATTCTTATCAATGAAATTACTCATATTGAATATGGTACTCCATCATGCTCTTGACCTATTATAGTTTATCATGAACTTGCACCTATTAACTTTAGCTTATTTTATGATAAATATCAAAATATATCTAATTGGTCCTATGAAGACATGTCTGGTATTAACCCTAGAATTATGGTGCACAATATCATCACTTATCTCGATGCCAAACTTGTGTGCCAAAAATAAAAATAAAATCCACCCAAAGTTTCCACCTTATGCCATAAATAAATTATCAAACTTCTTGATGTTAAGTTTATCAAACAATTGGACTACTTTGAATGGGTTTCTAACATGGTCCTTTTTTAGAACAAGGTCACTATGGTCATTCTCATTTGCATATATTTTTGTAATATTAATCTTGTTTGTCTCAAGGATAATTTACCTCTACCTTAAATAAATACCGTTATTGATTCAATAATTGGTTATGAAATGTTATATTTTATGTATGGTTTCTTGAGCTATAACCAGATTCACATTGCTCCCAAAGACAAACATAAGACAACTTTCAGCATAGAATGGGGCACCTATTGCTATGTTAAAATTCCCTTCAGCCTCAAAAATGATAAAGCTAATTATCAATGGGTAATGACTCATACCTTTCATGATATTACTCACCAAATTGTATAAACCTATGTGGATGATCTCATTTCTAAATAAAAATGTTGCAAAACTCAAGTTTATGATCTTGCCAACATCTTTAAACACTTTCTTAAATACAAAGTTAGACTAAATCCTTAAAAATGTGTTTTTGATGTCACATCTAGTAAGATATTAGAATTATTATTTTCTCTTTGCAAAATTTATGTTGACCTTGGCAAGATTAATGCTATCATCAAAATTCCCATCCCTCAATCCATTCTAGGCATTCACACTTATCTTGATAAAATTGGGGTAATTCAATGATTCATAATCATAATGGCTTATGATATCTATTTCATCAATTCTCTTCTTAATAAAGTAACTACTTTAGAGTGGATAAATCCCTATCAAAAATCATATGATAATATGAAATAATATTTACTTCACCCACCTACTCTTCATCCACATTCAAAAAATCAAACTTTGATTCTATATACCTCTTCCACACCGATATCTATTGGGATAATGCTTGCCCAAAAATATGATACTAAAATAGAATATGCCATCCACTATATTAGTCTAGGACTCATTGATTATGAGAAATTTTACACATAATTCAAATGTTCTTACCTTTCCATATATTTTGTCATTGAAAAACTATGGCATTATGTGCTTTATCAAATCACTTACGTTATCATCCATTATTGTCATGTTCATAATTTCTTCTCCAAATCCTTTTTCCTTATAGATATAATTGTAAAATGGATGGTCCTTCTCATGGAATTTGATTTAAAAAATTGTTACCCAAAAAGATGTCAAAGGACAAATCATTTTTGATTAACTTATTTCAACTCTTGTACCTACTATCGACCACCTTTAAGATTGTCCTCCTGATGATAATATTTTCTATATTGTATATCAACCAATCCATGTGCTTAAAAGATTAATTCCATAACTTCATTATTGATCTTTAAGCAAGTAATCTCAATGAATTCACTATCCTCCCTGATACTACTAAACAAAAGTAGTTATGAAAGAATTTCCTAAGATTAATATCAATTTACACAAAGATACTTGGACCCTTCATTTTGATGGCATCAAATGCCTTAAAGGAGATAGGGTAGGTTGTATCCTAATAATCCCTCTTGGAAAAATAATCCCATTAGTTTTTCACCTAAAATTTGACATCACTATTAACATGACAAAGTACAAAGATTTGATCTTAGGCATGCGAGTTGCCCTTGATTTAGATATCCAATACATGCATACTTTACATGATTTTGGGCTCATTTTATACCAAGTAAATGATGATTACCAATGTAAAAGTGAGAATATCATTTATTATCATCAAATTAAAACTACTCTCACAAAATATTTCATTTATTTCACCATCAAGCTTATCCCTTGAGATCAAAATTATATTATTGATTCTCTTGCTTCTTCAACATCTGTTTTTCATCTACACCAAGTTCTTATCGATCCCACTTTTCTTATCCAAACAATAAAGACTCACATTCTTATAAAAGACTTGCATTCAAAAATAAGATTCTAAATATGTATTTATATATAACATCCTATATTATCACAATATTGAAGGTACTTTGATCTATTATGTTATGAAATATGAGTTTCCTCTTTCTCTTGAACAAACACATGGGGGAATTTGTAGTGGCCACTATAGTGGTCATGATATAGCCCATAAATTATTATGTATGGGATACTTTTATCCAACTCTTGAAAAAGATGACATTGAATTTGCTAAAAATTTGACTCATTACTAGATTCATGATGATTTAATTTATTCACCTCTAGATGAGATTCAAATCATATAATCTCCCTAGCCATTCGCCATAAGGGGATTAAATATCACTATAAATTACCTTGCTTTCAAGATTGGCATGTATTTATAATCATAGCGACATAATATTTTACCAAATGGGTTGAGGCTATGTCCCTTCTTAATGTCACCAATACCACTATCTCTAAATTTTTCCTTAATCAAATAATTTATCACTTTCATGTCCCTCATACTATCATTTCTGAAAATGGTGATAGTTTTAGAAACAAATATGTCAAAAAAATATATAATAAATTTAAAATCAATCACAAATTCTCCACACCCTATCATACATAATGAGATGGCCAAGCTGAGGCCACGAACAAAGTTATTAATAAAATTATCCAAAACATAATCCATGAAACTTGCATAGATTTTCACCTTCATCTCTATCATACATGTTGGGCCTATCACACTAGTATATGCACTTCCATTGGGGAAACACCATTCTATTTAGACTATTATTTTAAATTACTCCTTCCATTAAAAGTTAAGCTTCCCTCTTTTTGTATATCTCTTCATGGTATCATACCTAATGAATAATTACGTGAAGTGGACCTTCATGCTCTCAATCTCTTTTATGAGCAATGTCTTTATTTTTTTACAACATAATCATCCATACAAGGCCCATATTTACAAACAACATAACAAAAAATTTAAAGTTTGCACCTTTAACATTAGTGATCTTATCCTTAACGTAAACAACACTCATGAAAAATAAGGTAAATACTTTCAAGAATTATGGAGCCCTTATTTAGTCAATTTTATTCTTGGTCCAAGTACCTATCACCTTCCAATCAATAAAGGCCACCAATATGCAATTCTTTAAAAAGTATTTTACCTGAATACTTCCCATTTTTTCATAATTTCTATATCCTATATATTTAACAATTTTTAGGATACTTACATGGGTCTCACCCCCTGTAGTAGTTTTATATTTTTACGAACCCTATCCCTTCCTTTTGGTCTTTTGGTTTCTCTTTTTTCATGAGTTGCATTGTAAAACTAAAAATTGGAACTGGCCTTCCTCAAGAATAACATCATTCTCTTATTTTTTTATTCCTCACATACATTGTAATCCACATTGGGTTTCTATTTTATGAGCTGTATTTTAATACCATGGATATTACCTGGCCTTTCTCATACAATCACCATATTTTTTCATTTCTTTCTAGATTGAGTTTTACAATGGTTATGAGTTTTTTTCTTTGTTTTTAGCTTTAGCTTTTGCTTCTTTTGATAGATGAAATTTCATATCAACCTATGTTAGCATGTTTTCCTACATTTCCATCATTATTATGAGAAGGAATCACATTTTTATATCATTTTATCCTTTTTTCACCCTTTATCACATTTTTTGTGATTTGAAGTAATTCAAATTGTTTCATGTTTCCTTCCTCTTGATTTCCTTTCCTTTCACTCCACATTAGATAAAACCAGGTCAAAGTCAAGATATCACTTTTATTTCACTTGAATTTACAAGGCTCCTACACACCATGCTCTTTGAGTTTTCTCTCTTCACAACCAAGTCCCAAGTATTCAAATGAAAGTCATATTTACAACCCATGTTTGGTTTTATAAATTTGTATGAAGGAAGAATAGAAAAAATTCATCAAGATAATTAAAATCCAAATCATTTAAAACTAAAGGAAATGATATAAAAAAGGAAACTATAAATCTCAAACGTCAAAATCATACCAAAAGACATGATTAGAAGCACATATCCTATCTTCAATAAAAGTTCAAACTCCATAGTTGGCTTCATAATAGATTCAAGGTCCATTAGGGTGAAGTAGTCTAGTAGATTGGAATAGGATAATTCAAAAAACTCTATGGTGATATCTACTTTCTCATTTAAGTACTCAATCTATGTAGTAGACCAATGGTCCTATAAGGGATCCTAAGGAATGGAGAACATATTATGTAAATGTAGGTCCATTTTAATTTTTACGCATATAGCCTTCATAGGATGATCTACATACTTCATTTGTTGACCTAAGACTTATGTGGCTAGGATAATTTCTTCAGAGTCATTAAGTTCGAAAGGCCTCTTGTTTTAGCAAACCTAATTTGAGTGTCTTGACTTTGATAAAATTTTATTCTACCTTTATTTTTCCTTCATTATCCCCTCCACCTATTTCATTTCCCTCATTGATAGGCATGTGTGATTATAAAATATGTTCTCCCTTATTTTATACTTCATTATTCTTCACATATTAAAAACATGCTAGCACCATTTTGTTTCAGTTTTATCTATCCTTAAAATAAAACATGTTTGAAGAACTATGAATTTATTTCTTTATACCATGGCTCTACATTTATAGATATGACTTGATTTCTTTTACCATTTTTTATTGTTGTACCACCCTTTTTTGTTGACACTTGCATCTATTTCTAATTTCATGTACTTTTTGCATCAATGTTTGAGTAAGGACTATTAATTCTCACTCATCCATGTTGTTTTACCATTTTTTCTCACCCATATTTTTTGAAGTATGATTTTTAACTACTTTTACATTGTTGTTTGATTACCATCATTTTTGACATGTATCTTTGATCTAACTTGGTGAATTTTCCTTTTTTTACTTAAGGTTTACTTGTTTGAGTTTTTTAGTTACCTTATTTAATCTAAATTTTGACTTCGTAATTTGGTCTAACATAAAACATGTCACCCCAACTTACAAAATTTCCAAGTACATCTCATGCACATAGAATCAATTATCTTGGCTTTCCTACATTTGATTGTTTTTTCTCTTCAAGTTTGTATCCTTGGGTTTATTGAAAATAGTCTCTATGCCCACCATGATCAAAACTAAAAACACAATAGATAATCATCAAATGATATAGGTAAGTTAAGGTACACATACATTTAATTTTTAGTTATTTCCCTTTCAATCATTTACTTTCAATTATTCTATGCTTTAAAATTTTACAAGTTTTTTTAGTTTTAGTATTATGTATCACTATGATCTTTTCTTGAGGGACCATCCCATGTTACACCGATGTGATAAGTGATGAAATTTGAGTGGGACATGTGTATACACATAATAGTTTATAAATTTATCAATTATTGATGTTTTATATCTTATAGGAACCCATCTAGTCTCAATCTCTCTAAGTGCACACCTTAAGGGGTGCACTGGGAAAGGGGTGGGTAGACCATTGGTGATTCATAGGATTGTTATCCCCTTTTGACAATTGATATCAATTTAACCATCTCCTAAAAACATTCCCCTAAGCTTTGCTTCCTGTTTTCCATACTCCTCAAGTCATTTTCCACCTTCATTATCCATTTCCATAAAATAAAACCCTTTTGGTAGTTTACATGACTATGTGGGCCACATCAACCCTATATTATTATTTAGAATAGCTTACTAAGGAATTCATGACTAACATAGTTCATTATATAATATCTTTTTATCAATTATAATACTAGTTCAACTAGGTTGACCTTGTCAGCCAAAACTTTTGGAAGGGTTTGTGGCTTGATCTACCTATATAAACACATCCATTTTTCCATTCTTATAGATACAACAAGAGTTATTATTCATTTTTTCTTCTTTACAATTTTCTCTTCCACCATTCTACTTGAGGATTATTAGATTAGGGTTTCTACTTCTAAATAATGTTGTCTTGTGGAGAAGTCTTGGATGATTTGGGATTTATTAGCGATCCTTACAAACCAAAACAACCTCTTGTGAATCACCTTTGGCCAAGGGAGAGATGTAGTCTCGATAAGTTTATCTTTTAGGTAAGTATCTCTAACTTTTATCCTCTCTTTAATAGATATAAGTAGCATAAGTAATGGATTTAGAATAATATGTCTCTCTCCATTCATTAGGGACTTACCTATACATAGCTTAACTAGGATTCTCTTATGCATGTTTATGTTTATGTTTACTGACCTCCATGTTGTGCCACAAGATTTGGTGAGAATTATATTATATTTTTTTTACTTGTTATTAGTATAATGAATATCAAAACATAGGACCTAGTTATGGTTATTACATAGTTTTTCTCAACTAGAGGCTTTGGAACCCTCATTAGTGATAATATTATGGTAATATATACCTTGATTATGTCTATTATATCTATATTAATCACATCCTTGATTATCTAATGTATCCCCAATTGGAAGTGTATGTAGGATCTATCTCTTCTAAGTTAGGATTTATTTGTAGATCTATTACATTTCTCATTGCATACAACTATTATAAATGATGTGGTGGATGATGAATATTTGAAGGAATTATGATCATACCATTATCTAATAGTGTAAGGAAGATTTAATTAGGACCATATTTATCAAAAAAATGTATAACCCTCTATGTATATCATGTGTGATACTTATTATATATTCTATTATGTAGAGTGGCTCTTTGCCCTTATTGAATATTTTTATTGGTTGTTTCTATTCCACTTATTTATAAATGGGAAGTGGAGTAGGATCCTATACCAAATTTTATGATTGAGGTTTTAAGGATTCTATATCCAAATCTAACTCTGACTATGTAATGACTAATCCCAATTGGCCTTGTAATGATATAGATGTTTTGCATATATGTTTTAATGATTTAGATGTTTGATATACTAATATGTCCTTAAGAGGAGAGAATAAACCTTTGTAAAAGATGTATTTTACTTCTAAATTTGTTGGCTGATAAAATAATTGATGCAAGCAATATTTGAATCATACAATGTATTTTATTATAAACTCCATCTCACCTTTGTGTAGTGAAGGTTACCTCTCATGTGTGACTAGAGGTTCCTTATTATGTATATAATTCCTAAGGAAGACTACCTTTATCCCCTTAAATTTATGTAAAGATACACTAGGTAGTGTATGGTGGAACCCATCTACTGCTTTATCCTTTAGTGACTTTGAAAACACTTGTAGTAGAACTAAGTTGTTTGAAGTATAATACATGGCTTTCTAATAATATTGAAGGTGTAAATATGGATCTCATTATCCATCAAAGATAGGTAACACTAATATCTAAAATTTACGTAGAAACCTCATTATTGAGATTTAGCATCGAATAGGATCATTAGGTATAATGTTATCATCAACCTAAGATTTGTATGCTTTTTTTTTCCAAGTTCAAATGATGTACTTGTTTTTTCAAAGTAACCACAACATGAATTAAATAAATTAAAATGTGTGAAGGTATATTATTATTATCAAGGGGTTTGTTTAAGGATTGCATTTTATATTTTATTTTATCCATTGGTATATTAGATTGGTAATATTATTTAGGAAGGGTCACTATGCTCTCAATAACCTCTATATGTGTTATATCTTGCACCTATTTAGAGGGAAATAAACTATCACCCTCATTTGGATTTGTTTGATAACTAGGTTCTACTATAGTAAGGGGGTTAAGGGGGATTGATTGGTATATTTTATATTGTTAGGTTGAATATAAAGTTATGTATTCCCTAGTGAATGGAAATTATTCACATAAGAATCTCTCTCTCTCTCTCTCTCTCTCTCTCTCTCTCTCTCTCTCTCTCTCTCTCTCTCTCTCTCTCTCTCTCTCTCTGTGTGTGTGTGTGTGTGTGTGTGTGTGTGTGTGTGTGTGTGTGTGTGTGTGTGTGTGTGTGTGTGTGTGTGTGTGTGTGTGTGTGTGTGTGTGTTTGTTTCATTTGAAATGTGATCTATTGTTTGGTTGAACAAGAGAGATATCAAGGTAAGAGAGAAAGTAAAAGTTATAGATTCTATGTCATCTTCATCATTATAAAAATAATCATAATTATCCCATGGTTCATCAAAATCATAATTTAATTCATTTAAATATGTAAGAGTAGAAGTATCATTCACATGCTCATTAATATAAGTATAAGGATAAGATTTTAACTTTTTACTACTAAGTAATGTATCATCATGTGTAAGTGTAATGAAAGTCATTTATTCACTAATCATTTTTGAAATGTAAGCATTATTATCATTTTATATTTGAAGATCAAGAGAATGAGAAGTAACAACCATGTTTTCTTTTTGTATATTATGACATATAAGAGAAGATTTAGAAACATGTGCATTATCTATTTGTGGCAAATAATTATTACATTGACCTTTAAATGTGAATGAAGGTGATAAATGAATTTCATATACCTTAGTTTGTGCATTGATAAAAGGTGTAACATACTTTGTATTTTCATTTTTAAATTAAATTTATAAGGTTAAATAGGATGAATTTTTCCTATCTAATTCAATTTAATCATGAAAAAGCAATATTCATGTAGTGCAGTTCTATTGATTTGTTTTGAATAACGAAGTAGCAAAACTAGTTGAAATATAGGATAAAATTGAAATAAAACACTAACAACAAGAGGTTTTTTTGGCATTTTATTTTTAATTTTATTTTTTAAATTAAGATAAGAGTAGTATGAAAAATAAGATGATGTATCTAATGTATCCTCATCTTTATCTGTATTATCATTCTAATAATAATCTTCATAGCAATCACTATAACAATAGTCATAATAATCATCATTGTAAATGAAATAATTGTCATGTTCCAATGTAGTATATTGATTTTTTTTCATTCATTATTATAATCATGAGAAAATATCAAGATTACATCAAGTGGATGAGGGATAGAATATTTTTATATTTCATTTTAAACTTGCCAAAGAAGATAGTGTAAAGAATGAATAATAAACACATGAGGTAGAATATAATATAAGTATACAATCTATGAATTTGTTGAACAAAGATTGTACTAAAAAATAGGATTATGATTAAAACCCTAGTATAGGGACATGATATGTGGGTCTAGGGTTTGAATTTATGGTTTTGCTATAAATATTTAAATTGAATTAAATAAATAAAAGCCTAGTATAGAATTAATTAAATTATCCAGGTTAATCCAAAAAATTAGAAAATCAAATTTTTGTAACCCTAAGTTAATGTCAAATTTTTTGAGAAGATAAACCCTAAGAAAAATTAGGGTTTTGAAGTGATATATGAAGTAACATGGGTTTAGAAAAGGATTTAAACTTTTGCAGTTTTTACTATGTAAATCCTAAGATAGATTAAATGATTGGGTCCATTACTAATCTAGAATAAAATTGGAATTTATTGATTTGATGTAATTTTCCAAAATATTAAATATAAGGAGAAGGTGAATTTGTCTGGATATACATAGAGTTTCTTAAATATTTGAGTATTGGAGATGCATGAGTAGACATAAAGGAATATTTCATTTTTTTATTATTGTTGAGAGGAATCAATCATGAAAAAGTATAGGTGTGAATATTTAGTAATATGCAAAGTATTTGAGCTATAATATTGATTGATTTTATGTAAATAAGTTCCAAGATAGTAAGTGATAGATGTAAAATGTATTTTGAGCTTCTTTATATTTGAATGTATTTGTTTGGAATATAATACCATATTCATTGGCCATAAGTCATGAAAATATATATAAAAATCATAACAAAAGGATCATAGAGGGGTTAAGACTCAAATATGGGTGAAAGGGCATGTCAAACACTAAATTAAAAAGTGGATAATAACGTATGTGGCACTACTATCCTAAAATTTTTGTTAATTTCCTAAGGCTTATAATAGATCAAAAATTAGGGATGATAGGCTAGGGGCCCCTAGGCCTAGAAAAAGGTTACCTATGGCTGAAGGGGTGTCAAAAATAGGGATAAATATGCATAAAAAGATCAAAATACTCAATATAACCATGTTAATAAGGAAGATAACCATCACTAAGACCCTTTTTTGTGATAGAGTAAAAAAATACATAGTAATTATCATTTCTTTACCAAATTAGGGTGTTTATAGGGATCATACCCACTAGGGTGTGGGAAAGTGAGTAGCCACATTACATTAGATAATTGATAATTATATATAACCTATATATTTCTCATCTCACCCACTCAAAGAGATACCATGAGAATAATCTATGAAAAATATGGATTTTAAAAAATTCTAAAATAGGTATATAAGGATGATATGTATCAATTAATAATGTTCTTTTTTATTTTTTGTATTTTATAATATTTTTTGAATTTTACAATTGAAAATAAGAAGAAATAGGGGAATAACAAAATAATCATAAAAATAGGAATTCAAAATTTCACAAACAAATAATAAGAAGATGAGTATTAAAACTAACTTAAAAATTTACTTATGAATTAATGTATTCTAGGATTAAAGGTCATTATATATATGCTTGCATCATCAAGAAATATGCACAAGTGTTTTTAATATGATAAATAATAAAATGGAAATGGGAAATATATCATATCAAACAACATAAACCAAGGGTATAAAAGAATATCAAGTAAAAATAGAAGGAAAGTGTCAAATATGTATAATATAAAATAATATAGGGCATGCAATCAAACATGTGGGAGGAAATCATATGAAGTATATGTCATATAGAATAAGATAAGATATCTACAATGTGATAGTTATTAAAACTAATGATATATAAATGAATCAAGATAAATAGGATAGTGTTATGGATAACTTAGAATCTAATCTACAATGTCATAATTTGTGATATTTGATCCAAATGTGTCATTTGAAGTATCATAAAAGTAGTCATGTGTTGTTTAATATGTGTAATCATCCTTTCAAGGAGATATTTTTTGAGAATGACATATAAGAGATATTCAAACCTATATAAGATCATGCATATAAATATATTATGATCAAATATATTACCATATAGGATATTTAGTAAGAGTATGAAAATCATTTTTTTGATGTAAGTGGGATCTATAGGACTTGAATGTGTGACAATAGGAAACATAGATTAAGTATATTGTACAATAGATAGTGGTGGTGTCATAGGAATATATTTAGGATAAAAAATAACTACTTTAGGTGATTTTATAGACTAAAAAGTTATAGGAACCATGACTAAAGGTGGAAGGTAAAATGGGTAGATAATATGGTGTGTTGTGAACAAAATATACTTCATTATCATGCACTATAATGTGATTAATCTATGGGTTTCAAAATAATATATTTTATGATCATGTATCAATAATGACATAAGATAAAAATAAAAATTTCTAAGTTCTAATTGTAATTTAGAGTGTAATAACACTAAGTGATGTGTGAAAAATGACATCATAACTAATTATTATAATATTTTTCCTAAGTTAATATCTCTTAGTATATATTTGAGTAGATAGAATTTCCATAGCAATAAGATTTTTTCTAGAACCAATATCAATCAAAATGTCAAGTGTACTTGATTGGTAATGGGAAAATATGTGTGAATGTATGAACAAACAATTTTTTGTTAATTCATTAGGTATATTATGTTTATATATTATGTAACTAAAAAACTTAGATGTTTGTAATAATTAAGTCCTATATGATAGAATTAAGAATGCAATAATTATATCCATAACAATAATTTATAAAAAGATGAGAATGATTTATAATTATTATTTAGATGCTTCAAGGGAAAAAATTACATAATAATGTGACAAGAATAGATTAAAAAATATGAAAATAAAATACTAACTAATAACTCACATATATACTCTACTTATCCATGGTTATTCCAAATGCCTACCAAACTAATAACATAGATAAATGAAATAAGATAATATTAAAGGTATGAAAGCCACAAGTTAGCCCACATATCCCTATATAAACTATAAGTTAGGGGTGTAGCATACACATCCCATTATAAACAACATTTACCCCAATTTTTAATTGACTATGGATGATTATTTAGGAAAGATCCATCCTCCCATGTTACATCTTCACTATTCATACTCTTCCACTTGATAAAATAATCCTTAATATCTCTATTTTTATCCTTTGGTGCATGTGTAAGGGATTTCCTTAGTTCATATAATGAATATAAGTTCTTCATCTAGTTTGATAACTTATTATGGGTAGAAATTCTCTATATAGTGAAGTTATTTAGGAAAGAGAGATGAAATATTGGATGTATGTGAGTGGATTAGGGTAGCTCCAACCTATATTCCACAATTCCAATTTTATGAAAGATATGATAAGGGACATAATACTTAGGATAATTTTTTTAATCTTTTTATGGAGCTTCAAATACATATGACTATATTGCCCAATACATGATATTACAATTCCTCACTATCGTTTTGTTCAACTTTTTGTTTCATTCTATTATGTTCCATTACTAAATTATCCCATAAACTACCTAGTACCTCATTTTGATGTTGAATGTGTTCCTCACTAGATCTAACCTTGGGGTTCAACCTCAAAGATGATTTGATAGATGGGGGATGATACCCATAGAGTTCCAAAAA
>JARHVA010004064.1:1422500-1440000 GCA_037957365.1 Torreya grandis
CATGTTTTTATTTATTATAAACTAGTGTTATTGGCTCTTATTTTCTTCTGCATTTCCCCCATTTTTCTATTGTTTCCACATCTTTATATTATGTTATTAGATACCATGCTATTTTTTTGAAGTGAATGAGTGGAGTCTACTTGATTCCATTGGTTGATCAATATTTAATAAAAAAATTTACCATAAATTCCTTTCCCTTATCTATTAATGGTGGTGTGTTTTTAATTATATCAGAAAGAAAAGGTTGGACATGATCCTAAAGCATATAATATAATTGCCTAATAAAAAATGTATTCATGTCATTGAGATTAGGGAAAATTATAATTACTACATGTAAAAATTATTGAATAGATGGTAAATATTATTGGAAATAAATTCACTAGGGTGGTGAATATTACAAAAATGTCCATTAAGACTATGGAAAAATGGAATAAACATATAAATTTTCAATGAACAAAGGTAAATTTTTCTTAAGTTTTATAAATTAGTAAAAGTTTTTGGAAAATTTTAGATATCTTCTACAGCTCATATTTTAGCTGTCTATTCTATTTATGGATTTGATAAGCATAACATGCTATGAATAATCAAGATGGAAATATAAGGATCATAGTTTTTATGCAAATTCATCTTAATAGTTATGTATGATTATAATGATTTTGTATGCAATATTTACATAGAATTAGAATAATATAGAAATAAAAACATCACAAGAATATATAAACATCACATATAATACATAAGTATCACATAGAATATGAAAGCATTGCATAGTATAAAAAGGGAATCACATAGCAAAATAAACATCACATAGTATACAAAGTCATCACATAGCATAAAAAATAATAACACAACACATATAAGTATTGAATAGAGAGGAAGAACAAATTTTATTATCATTTTATTAAAAAAATCTCCATAATTAATACAAACTTTGTGTGGATTTAAATAAAAAACCATAGAAAATAAAAACTTCTTGTAAAAAAAAATCTACATAAAGAAAAAATTCCAAATAAAAGGTAAAATAAAATAAATTCCCCATAATTTGAAAACTAAAAAAAGGTAGTACATAAAAAATTTAAAATGATATTTATTCTCATTCTAATGTAGGATGTGTTAATGTGAGGTAAGAAATAATAAATCACAGATTGGGATTTCCTAAAGGGATCTAAGAAAATACTTAGATATCTCATAATTTTCTAATCTAAGGGGTTATAATAAGGGTTTTTTTTTTCACTTTTTATGATGAATTTAGGATTTTTTTCAATTCATGTAGTTTTGGGCTAAGAAGGTGATTGATGGATAAAAATAGAAAATTTAAAGATAACACTATTTTAGGTATTAGCAATCATTGAAAATGAATATTGGTGGGATGGTTTATGGGGGTTTTAATGATATCACCCTTGCTGGGATTTGAGAATTTAGGCTTTTATTATAAGACTATTTTCTAGTTGAGTTTGATTTGACATTTTCTATGGTCTCTTTAATATAATTCCCAATGGAATTGGCAACACATTTTTTTAAATTGAATGAATGGATCTTAGATTGGATGAGGATTTTTATTTTTATGGCATCACACCTAGCTAAATATGAGACCTACTTTATGATAGAAATTAAAGTCCTTGGAATTTATAAGTAATGTGTAGTTAAAATTTTAGATAAGTGGGAATTGACATTGGATAAAATCATTTTTATTGGTGTGAAACGATGGTTATTATGTTGTAAAGGAATATTAGTGGTATTTTAAAATTAATGACTAGATTGAATTTGGAATTTTGAAATAAGGTGTCCCTTTATTTATTAAATATTTTATATACCAATTCTAATTTCCAAATATTTGTATGCATACTCACTTATTTGGAAACTTTAGTCTAAATTTTATCTTGGTTAACGGATGCCTAGAATTTGGCTTGTTGTTATTATTTTCTATAAGACATAAAAAATGATAAATGACTTTTTTGTGGTCTTATTTCCATAAATATATTGAAAATAATTTCTATTTTATATCATTAAACTTTTTTTGGGTGTATTGCTTCAAGTTGGACTTTTGTATCATGGTTAATTCTAAAGTGGCATTAGCTTTTATTTGTGTTTTTCTATATATACTCTATGATAAAGGTCTGGTAGAAAACCTATAAAAACATTTCATAAAGGAAAATTTTATAGTAGGTATAGACTCTACATTGGATTCTTTTGTATTACAAACTTCTAATTTTTAAAATGTGGTTTGTTCTTTGGCATGAGTAGTTATTATTTTGATTAGAAATGGATAGCAGGCTTGGTAGATGTGTAAGCTCATTACTTTAGTATGACTAGACATGATGATTGTTATTTTATTTTTTATCCCTCTACTATAAATGTATTATTATCTTGATTTTTTAGTTTTTTATTTTATTTAAATGAGGAAGATGAAAGTTTGAAAAAAACATAGATTATAAGTTTTATTGGGGGTATTGTATTATAAAATTGCCTAAAATATGAGGCTTTTACGTTGAAATATTTATTTTATGTTTTTTTAAAATATTATTTTTATAATATACATATCACTCTTCATCTAACATTCCTAATTATCAATTAAAAAATAAAATAAGGAAAAACATATTTTATGCTAGTATTTTTTATAAGATTTTTTATACATTAAATTCTATACAAAATTTTTTCTGTTAATATTAGAGATAAATTATTAAGAGTACCATAATGTACATTAAAAATCATCACATTATTGTAAAATTACCATAGACATGTAAAAATAGTATTTTTTATAATAACATTGCACACTTGAAAACCCATTGTTCTTCTACAAAAACATCACAAGGGTTGTTAAAGCATCACATGCATTGGAAATACATCAAATTCAAGGGAAATTAATCATAGCGATTGAATAATCAAATATGAAAAAAACATAATGAGGTTATAAAAACATCACACTCATGGAAAATGGTTTGGGGCCTAGGATCAAACCTAATAGACAACATACTTAAATATATTTTAATAGGGTTATGAATGGGAGTGGATTTATAAATGATACAAAATATGAAATTGAAATGTGTTAAAATAATAAGAAAATAATTAAATAGATGCAATTAATTTAAAAATATAATTTAAAGTTTTTATTATTTTATGTTATGTAAAATATTGTAGAGATCAAATATTCAATGTTTATGTACTTCCTAACCTCATTATTCTATGTAACTAACTAAAAAGAATTGGAATGTACATTAATATATAGAGGAGAGATATGAAGTATTGGATGAATAAATAAAATATTTTTTTTACAACCACTTCATAATCAAAGAGTGTGGTTACATAAATAACTAACATTACTAATAAGTTTCATTCTATAATATTGAAACTACATGAGCTATGTGGTAATGATAAAATGGAATTAAATTATACAAATTGGAATGTAGGTGGAAAACCCAATATTTATGATAATTACATTAATGTGAGGTTAGATGTGTAAAAATTATGAACTAATACAAGATATATAAACCCAATTCCTCCTAGATCTATGACCCCTCCTTGAAGAATAATGGTCCCCATTACATGTAATTCTAGAAGAAGATGCGTAAATAAGTTAGAAACCTACACTTTTTTAAAGAATTTTAATTGAAATGACACTTCAACATATTTGATGATTTAGAAGAGGGATCTATTATCGACATGTTAGTTTGACCTGAGCAATAATGACTTGATCCAATTCTATTGGGATGTTATAATTTGGATTGTGTTATGTCTATTGAAGAGTATCTACAATATCTAAAGTATACAAATTGGGTGGAAAGTAATGCCACATGATTTATACTTTGTCAACTTCCATTAGAGATGAAGGATTTTATATTATTGATGGTGGAAGAGGATAAGTTATGTAGATGTATGCCAAAGGCTAAAAACCCAAGTAGACCTAAAAAAAACTGTGTGGTAGATTTATATAGAGATCTATTGTATAGTTGTTGATGAAAAGTAGTGTTTCATCCCAAGTGTATTTATTATTATAAATTTACACTCTCAAAATGTGTACTATCAATGTACTTAGCACTTATGTGTTTCCATCAGTCTATGGATGAAAGGTGATGACTTTTTTCAACTTTATTTCTATCATAAACCATAATGCTTTCCAAAAAATCTCAAAAATCATGTATCTCTATCACATAGGATAATATTTTGGATTCAAAGTGGATCCAAACATATTTAAAGTATAATTGATATTTTACATAACTAATATTCATTTCTTATAAGGTACTGGAATTTCCATTTTTGAGAATCTATCAACTACTACATAAACATAATCATTACCATATTTGATTGTAGGATATCCAAGATAAATTCCATGGAAACATATTCCCATAATCTTGTTGGGACTGGTAGATGTTTTTAGAAACCATGATTCTTGTTAATTATCATGTTATTTGCACATGCATTCAAGACTTGATGTGTTTGAATAGTATCCATTGAAAATGTAGCAGACAAAAATGTAGCGATTAAAAATGTATCTTAAAAAACATAGAAAGGATAAAACATAATGAGGATAAAATGTAAAAAGGATAAAACATCACATTAAAAAACATCACAAAGGACTTACTCACATAGAATATGACACAACTTTCAACTAAAAATCAAAACTCATGAAATCACATTTTCTTTTATTATGTTACTTGTAAATTTGGTGCATTACTTTTTTAGCATGAAATGTTAACTACTATCACCAAAATGAACTAGAAAAAAAATAAACAATGTGATAATCACTAAAATGTCCCAATTATGCTCCTCACTATATTTTAGCAACATTACCAATACTTCTCCATTTTTTTCTTATTATGTTTTATCCTTGTGATGTTTTGTCATACTACATTTTTTTTTATACAATGTTTTTATTGCTATGTTTTTAGCCACTACATTATTACATAGAGTCGTTTGAGTACATTAAACCTGAGATTTGTATAGAATTACTTAGACATTAGTGTAATATTAATTTTCATCTCCAAAGTGTCTTGAAATTTTAATAAAATTATCCTCCCATATTATTTTTTATCTCTCTCTACCTTATGAAAAGCACACAAGTGTCTAAGGTGATATAGAATTCCATCATGTATATAGAAATTTGTAACTATATTTTTGAAAATAAAATTTTAATAAATATTTAAAAAATGCATGTTGGATGGATATAACTTTGACCAGGCACTGACTTCATGTCAACATGATCAAGTATAAAAATGATCGATTAACCAATTTATGGTCTAGATAATTTGTTACTAGATTTTATCTTCCATTATTATTCTTGATATTTAAATGGAACTTGTAAAGATAATAAATATTGATGTAACTTATTTTGAGTCTAAAATAATTGAAGTGACTTATGATCCATGTGGATCATAGGATTATTTCCTAAGAGCTAATTTTTACAATACTTACATGCTTAAATAATATCAAAAAGTTTAGAATTATAGGTTGGGTTGTCCCTTACCAGTGTGGATAATGTTTTTCTAAGGTAAATAACAAGGCTACTTTATTAAATGAGGACTAATCCAAGTATGAAGTTAGAGGTATTTTCATATATATCAAATAGTTATTGAATGTATGATAAAGTAATTACTTGTGTAGAATAGAGTTTACATTTTAAATCTTCTAATGTTTTTGGTTATATGGCTTCCTATATGAACTTTAATTTAGTTCCACCTTTGGTAACTTGGTTTAGAATCCAAATCACATGATAAAATCCAAGTACAATTCTCATTTATAAATTTTCCAATTCCAATAAGTTGTGATGATCGATGATATTATTTGTTTGTGGCCATTCCTCAATGATTTAAATTTTATCTAGGTCCACGTGTACTCCTTGTGAATTTAAAATATATCCCTTATATTAAATATAATTTATATAAAATGACCATTTATCCATGTTTTCATACTTGTGTTTCCATAAAGTGTCAGGAACTTTGTGTATATGGTGAAGATGTTCATCCCATATCTTCTTCAATATTATGATGGCATTAAGGTAGATTATGAAAAATGAGATACTAAATAACCTACAAATGTCATTAATCATACACATGAATGTGTCTAGTGCATTAGAAAAACCAAATAATATTACCAACCATTAAAAAAAAACCTTATTTGTCCTTGAAGGATTTTTTCCATATATATAAAGATTCAATAGGAATGTAATGATACACAAACTTCAGATCATTTTTTATAAATTATATTACATTAAAAATATTAGAAGTCCATAATATTTAGAATATGATAGTGTAGACACATAATATATTGCATCTTTATCACTTACTGATCCTTTCTCTTTTAGCAACTTATCAAGAATCGGTTTCTTTGAGTGCATGCCTTAAAGGGTGCACTAAGAAAAGCATGGATAGGTTCATTATACTTTGTAGGATAGGTTCTTATTATATCATGATTTAATCGATCATATAATTATCCTAATTTATTTATATTGTCTTTACATTTATTTCCTCACATTGTATCCTATTTAATTGTGTTAGTTTTCATTATATGCTAGAATATCAGCCAACTTGATGCCATTTTTTTAGTAAGTACTTTTCCCCTTCTTATAATGTATTAACCATATCAATATAGTTATAATCATGTATTCTAATATTTATATTGTATCATTCTAACCAATATTATTTTGTGTTAGTTGATATAATTCAATTTGAATTAGATTTTATTTGTCTTGGCTATTGGATAAGTATATATGCGGATTATATTTCATTCCAATTAGATCACGTACACCTTATTCACTTTGATTTCAATTTAACTTCTGCCCTAAGTCATAACTAGAGGATTTTGTGCTATATAACCTTGACTTGAAGAATATTATCTTATGATAGTATTTGGATATCAATAGAAGGATTCAATGGGAGTCCTAACTGAGGATATGTAGAGTGTTTTTATAAACATTTTAGGTTGTCAACCCACAACATCTCTTGAAAATATCCACTTCTATTAATGGGGATATTTATTCTCAACAAGTCCATTCCAAGGCTAGTATTTATAACTCTATACTCTTTTTTTTATTTATTGAAACGATAGATGTTGATTGTTGCATAGTGAAAAAAACATGTGTGTATCCTTTAATAGGTTATATATACATCTAATACTGATGTGGTTATAGGATCACTTAGACTTACCATCTTATCTGAATTGAATAAGTATCATCAGATTTATTAAATCATCCTTATCCAAGTATAAGTATGTTGATATAGGATAGTTGTACGTTAATCCTATCTTATACATACATTTTGGTGAACCCAAAATGAAACATGTTCTAGCCTTCATTATTTTAACCAACTATATTTTCTAGCCTAATATGATTTACTTCATGAAAATGAATGATGTCAACTATCTTGAATATAGTATGTGTTTGCACACACTGTATTAGCTATTCCAATATAATTATGTTGTGTTTTTTTAATTTTATAATCAATCTTGATACAATTAAGTGTGTTTAATTTAGGCTAAATAATTTTATAACTATATCATTAAATACATTACCATTAATTGCATGTCTATTTTAATTCAATAGATACTACGAATTCATTTTCACAAATGATATTTGAAATTTATTTTATATTTATTTTGTTTTACCTAGCAATTGTATTCCATAAATTCTAAAACTACACAGAGACCTAACATTTTTGGCTAAGTACTGACCTATTTTATTAGCATCATGAATTTGGGGAAATTGTAAAAATATCTAGGCCTTAGATAATTCTATAAACAGAGTGTAGTTTTTACATACTTCATTATATATTTAAAAATTTTATAGTTACATTTTTATTAACTTTAGGAAGCCATCCATCTATTTGATTTTATGGTACACTTGAGAGGAACATATCACCCAAGGAATTTAATCTCATTTTACCTTAAAAATAATGCTAGTGGGTTATATTCATGGTTTAACATCTATATTTATTGTGATGAAACATTGTGCATATGCAAAAATTTTAACTTTATCATTGACTAATGTTTTTTCTCTCGTAAAAAATTGAATAATCCTAAATTCTATGATTACACACCTTAAAGGGTGCACTGATAAGGGGTTGGAAGACATTTCATGACATGTAGGATTGTTTTCCCCTAGACCACCATGCAAAACCACTAAAAGGTATGCTTATGCAATTCTCTATGTAATAAAAACCCATTTACACTCCCCTAAATAAATTCACCTTCCAAAATAGACCCTACCTAAGTTTAACCACTTCCTATTGATTTTCCTACTACATCATTTTGATCAAACTTGTTGGGACTTAAAAATTGTTACATAACTTTTTTATCCTAGCCAACCTAGTAAGATGCCTAATGGTTGTATTTCATTTCAAACAATGTCAACCCAACTGACCTTGTTAGCTAAATTCATGGTAAGGTTAAAGGTCAATTCTTGGTTATAAATAAACCCTTAAAATTCCTTTCTAAAGGGCATATCATTCAATTTCACATCATTAAAGCTTAAAAATATACTTATACTATAATTTGGAGTTTCATTACTTAGCTTTTTTCATTATAGTATTAGCAGTTATCTTCTGGATGTCTTGGATACATAGGTGAATTATTGTATCATAGAGATACCTATATTTGTGATCCTTAGAAGCCTGAACAACCTCTTAAAAATCACCATTGGTAAAAGGAGAGATTGAGGCAAGATGGCTTCACTTCAACAAGTTAAGTGTATTCCTAGCCCTTCATATTTTATTAAGTATATGTTGAAGAATTAATGGATTTAATTATATCTCTTCTTGTTTAGATTACTTATATATTATATTGAATAGAATTATGTTTGTGTTTTTATTGTCTTACCCATTTATGCCACAATCTTTTGTGTGTAATAAATTATACTATATTTTTATTTACTAGACTATATTATATGTTTATTTAGTACATTGGCTAATTTACATTTATTACATTACAAGACCTAGATAGGGTTATTACATGATGACATTTTACTAGAGGCCTTGGAAAACTATCATTTGTCATTAATTAGTAAGAGATCCCTTAGCTAGCTTTAATGGATCCATATTTGGTCATGATTGAAATATAATAGAATATTGTTAACCAGATTATTAGTTGATTACCTTCTCCAAACATGGATATTAATAAGTAGCATAGGTTATATATCTATCTTATTTCATTTCCATACACTTTGGTGAACCCACCTTAAATTTAACCCTTGCATATTTTAAGTTTTCATTTATAGTCAATTGGATTGAGACTATAGACTAAGTTTAACACTCTATGAATAGGTTTTAAAATTTCATCGATCTTGTCAACCTAGTTCACCTCTTTATGTGTAGGTTTTTAAACATTGTTAAGATTGCCAACCTAGTTTTACTTCTTATGCATAAGGTTTTCACCTTTATCAAGACTATTAACCCAATTTCACCTTTTTCATGTAGGGTTTTTAGTCTTAAATAACTAGATTAAATTGATTAATCTAATTTTTTCTTCAATTTTATATATTTAATTAATTGACCTATTTGATTTTGTTCATTTTTACATTTTATTTATATCTAAATACGTCAATATAATTGACATAATTTTATTTTTTGTTATTTATTAGAGTCATTTACACTTAATCGATTGGATTAATTATATTCAATAATATTATTTATCACCTTTTCAGGTTTAAACACTTTCTTGGATGACCCAGTTAAAGTAATAATTTAGCATCTTTAGGAAAATCTACTACATTGACCTAGTCAAATAATTATTATTTATTAGGTTCACTCTAACTAGATCAGTAATTTCACCTTGTAAAATTTTAAGTAAATTCATTTTCCCGCCTTTTAGATACAATTTAATTTCAATATTATTTTTGCCAATTTTTTAGTTTTTAAAATGTCTACATACATAGTCAACTAGATCAACCAACTTTACCGAGTTTTGAGTCTATTATCTACCCAAAAAAAAAAGTTAACCGCTTGATTATGTTACATTTGACCTATTTTTGCAATAGACTAAGTTGATTAGATTGACTTTGTTTTTTTATAATTACCCAACTTGATTGACTTATTCTATCTTGTTCTACTTTTTTCACTTTATATCTCAAGAAAAGGTAATTAAACTGCATTTGATATTAATCCAAATAATTTTATTTTTTCATTTGGATACATGTTTAGTTGTTTTCCAAAAACTACAACTTAGATTTCAAAATATTGATTTTTCACTTTTATTTTTCACTTTGGATTTCCATAGAAACTATGTACTGATAATTGTAAAATTACATAGTTACTTACATAAAGGGATAAAAAATAGTTTATTTATGGTACTTATCTATTATTTATAGACATCATGGTGTGAGGGGCTTTCCCTGACACTCATAGCCACAATACAAAGCTAAACATGGTCTTTAGTTTCCATATATCTCATAGTATTTGGAAGTGCTTAGTATTTGCCTTTGCATTGAACCTTAGGAATCTAACTATCCATTTGATTTTTGATGAATTATTAAACAGTTATCACCAATAAGTTACTCCCATATTTCGATTTAAATTTGGTTTATTGGGCTATGGGAATGACATTTTTTCCATAGTTAGCACTAAAAAACATGGGGCTGACACTATTCAATAGATAAATAAGTATCTTTATAAGTCTACACTTTCAATGGAAACTTTACTAAAACTTCATGATCTTCTTTTTGAATAATTATTTAGCATATAAATTATAATATTATGGCTTCTCATTTGTTATCTTATGTTGTAATATATATTGTATTATCCAATAAGATATTTAATGCTTTCACAGTCCATAATTTATTGACAAATGATTTTTTGGAATAAATTGTTTATATATTTTTAAATCAACATGTTATAAATCACCTTTTGTGATTCATCGTTAAGAAATAAATTGTGTACATATTATCCAATGTTTATACAAGTTCTATAATGTGTGTTTTAATTATATTGACCTGTTTGACCTAGATTCCTATGTGCTTAACTTTATTTATTTATATTTAGAACTAAATTATCCAAATTTATACCATTTAGTTTTTTTTTATAGGTTATAGAACTATATTGATGAGCTTGATCTAGTCTATAATAATTTTTTTTATTTTCCTATTTTTTAAACCTAGTTGACTAGTTCAACTTAGTTTAGGCACAAATAGTTCTATTTACCTATTTCTCTAACTAGATTGACCAACATGACCTATTCTATAATAGATTATTATATTTTCTTTTATCTAGATAAATTGACCATCTCAACCTTATTTTTCACAAGTTGTCCTTTGCTATTCTATTTATCTAACTAGATTGACTAGCTAAACCTAGTTTGTCACAAATTTTCTTCTATTCTCCTATTTATCTAACTATTTCAACTAACTAATCCTATTATTATTTAATATTTTTTGTCATCATATTTTTATAACTAGATATACCATCTTGATCTTAATCTTGTTAATTTTTATTTTCCATTCCCCTAGTAAGTGTTTGAATCATCATTTCATCATGAAACATTTATTTGATGAATCTATACATCAAAATCAAGATAAGATGATGATATTTTTTAAGGTTCATAAAATACTCAAAAAAATTTAACATATCATTTGGTAGATAATCTAGATATTAAAAATATCCATGTTACTACTATAAATACTAATTATGGGACTCCTCCCAATTCCACTACACTTAATTTTTTATTCTTCAAAATGATATAGGATTAAAGTGACCTAAAATATAAATATGAAATTATTATATTCATCAATGAAAATCCCTAACATTGGGGTAAGGATCCCATTGTTTTTTATAACCTTATTATGGGACATTATATTAGATAACTTCATTCACCTTCACGTACCTTTTCTACAAGATTTTGGTCAACTCATCTTATGACTTCTATGTCCCTCTTCTCTACTTTCATACCTCCCTATACTAGTATGGCATCATTGTCCAAGTAATATATACCCTCTATTCTAACAATTTATACAAATGTGGTAGTTGTGACTTTTAGTGGGCCCAATCCAAATACCCAAACTAATGACCAAATCCATATAAATATTAGTGCATCTCATGCTACTAGTGAATCTCAAACTATTAATGCTTCACATAATGTTAACGTATCCCATGTGACTTCTACTAGAAAGATTATAATTAACACTAATCAATTTTTATTTGAAAAATTAAATCAAATGGCTACCCTTCAAACTAATAGTGCCAAATAAGTGATGCAAATACAAAACCAATTAATGCATTTCCAATACCAACCTCAACATAATCAATGGGGAATGAAAAATACTAATTCCCTCTATAGATGAACATGGTAATCTAATTACAAAACCCACACTTATTAACAAAGTTATTAAATATTTATGAAATTAGCCTCTAGTACCTAGAATTATAAACATTGACATAAGTGGTACAGTTCCCACTATCACTTATAATAGAGATAATGATCCAACCTTGCATTTTGATATTCTTGGAAATCTATACAAATATTGGGTTAAACTTAATACTTTTTTTCCACCAATATATTATCTAAAACCATTTTAGGTGATGATTTAGATTGTTATAATCAAATGAAAAAAAAAACTATATAACTAACTTAGAATATATAATCAATGCATTGGTTTAATAACTACAAACTAGTGATCTTACTAATAATAACTTAGCTCATTTTATCAATTTCAAACAATTAGAATTTGAAATGGTACAAGTATTCATCAGATGATAGAAAGCTTTATCTAACAAAACTAAGCATAACATGTCTAGTGATAATATATTTCATCTATTTACCAATGGCATTCACTTAAAACTATTATGTAAGGACTCTTTCTCCACAATCCTTGGAAGAATCTCTCGACCCAGATAAACGTCAAGATTTCTTTATATGATAATTTAATCATTCATACCCTCAAATTTGGACCCAAATGCTTATGCAATATAAAAATTAGCATGAAACTAATGATGGTGTTATGGATACTTATGATTCCATAAACATAATTCAATCCATAGCTGCAATTAATCCCATAGAGCTTAATTCTTTAATGTCAATTTAGAACAATTTTCATCCTAGTTACACATTTTCTCAAGTATATAATGAAGATGTGAATAAAGAACTTTTCTTAGTAGAGGTTAAAAATCATCTTACATGAAATTCCCCAGGAGATATCTATCCTATGAACCCTACAAAACATTGGTATGATCCCCATTCATTTTGTTGTTTTCATGCAAGTTAGGGGAATTATCACAAAAATTATCACTAGATAAGAAAATCTATTATATATTATCTCCTTTGGAGATAAATTTTATCATGAATCATTCATACTTACACATCAAAAATATCATGATATATCATCTAAGTCTCATGAAACCAAAACTAAACATGAGTCCTTAAACCAAGAAAATGCTCATTTATCTATTTTCAATAATCTTCTTCTAGATCATCAAGCTAATACTAACTAATCTCTCACACTAGCAATGTTGAAATTTATGTGGATCCTAACATGACTATGATAATTTTATTGACATTGATAATATTAGTAGATTAGTTTCCTATAACAATAATTATCCAACCATAAAAATTTACCAAAGTTTTACACTGTTCACAACTCTTACCCATCCCATCTCATAGAATTGGGATATGTGCAACTGATTCCAAATAATTTAAAAAATTAAAAATTGTTAACTCTAACTATATAATTAGACAATAACTCACAAACCATTTATATAATTTCTAATCCTTTAACTAAATGATCTCAATTAGAAATTCCATAGCCTTATACTCTTTTTTACTTCTCAAACAAAAAAAAGCTAATGATTCAACCACATCATCTAAAAAAACAAAAACGAATGCAATTAGTCAAGCAAAAGTAACCAAACCAAAATCAAACACACCTTACCAACATGAATTTAAATGGAATTATATTACCATATTAAAGGATTTAATGTGACACTATGCACCCTTATTTGATAAAATTCTAACATTATATGACAAATGGGATACTATAGCTAAAATATCACACCTCCCATCTCAAATCCATTTCTTAGAACTCATGATAACTTCTCTTAATCATCATAATTATATACTAAAATTATTATTCAATATGAACATCCCACATCCCCGCATGTGGTGCAATAATCTACTTTGTTAGGATCTAAAGATAAAATCCTTCAATAGTTTGAAGAAATTGCTATCCATATTGATTAAATGGTATATACCTCTCTTTCACTCAAATTACCTATCTCTTACACAATTATCAATGAGATATTTATTCATTCAAATTATCTTCCATTTTAATTATCATCCAAATATGATATATCCAAGCTAAAATTTCATTAATTGATGAAGGTTCAATAGCTTGCATGGATTTCATTTATTCTATTAAAACACCTAGATAATATGAATATAATCTCAAATATACTAAAAGTAAATGTCAAGGATATGATAGAAGACAAATTCCTCCTTTTTGTTATGTTTGGTTTCATTTCATGTCTCTCCCTATCATAATGAATGTTAAATTCATGATATTTAACACTCTACTTTCTTATAAAGTTTTAATTAGTTGACCTTAGACACACAACACGAGAGAAATAACATCCTCAACATGCCAATATCTTGATTTTATTTCTAATTTTCTACATAAAATATTTAAGGAGATACTAATCGATGTAATTTTGAACAATTCAAAGAGAGACATGTTAAAATACTAACCCTCGAACCTTTAACTATTATCCTATTTCACTAATCAAAATGTTTTAATTATCTTGTTAGTTATACTAGAGGTTTCAATAGTCATCATAAATTGATAGGAATCATACCACCTAATATTTTTGAGTTAAATTATGATTAACCAATTGAAATCAATTTAAAAATAAAAACTTATTACATCTCTCCTAACACAATTGATCAATGATCTCCTTCTTTACAAACTCAATCTCATAAAAACCCATTAGATGAGATTTCAATAACTCTAATCAAAATTAAAAAATCCATACATCATACCTCTTTGATCGATAAAATCATGGAAACATGTACTATTGACCTTCACACTCCTAATTATGATAATGGATATTATTTATACAATCCATTTTTAGATGCTTTTGATCAAGCTAAAAAAGCAAATATATTTATATATTGTACTTATTTACAACATTCTCTTAGTTATTTTCATGTAGTTCCTTTTTCTATAGTTACTTAAATTAATTATTCCTCTAATGTTTATAGGTATAATATGAGATGCAAAAAAAATACTCCTCTAATTTATATTGATATACTTTGGAGTATGATTATATACCATGATATGATAGGACCTTATTGGTTCACTAAATTCCATGATCCTTACAACTTACTTCCTCCAAAGATGTTGTCTACACTACACCAATATGCTATGAGTTTATATCATGTTCTATACCAATATATACATGATGGTATACTCATATTTTTTATTTATAAGAAGTTATCCTCCTATTTTTAATGGTAGACTAACTATTTGTAAGCTTAAACCTCTAGTAGCATGATGGGTAGATGAGGCTTACTATGAAATCCATATATTTTTTGGTCATTGGGCCAATTATTTTTATGGACATAAATAATAAAAAACCTCACGCTCTACTTATAACACAAATAATTGGACTTCACTATCTACTACTATATCAAGTTGTTACTATCATGTACATGTAATCATTCTTCTGCACATTGTCAATAGCTTCAGTAATACATTGATACAATATGTCTTAAAAAGTGATAGTCTATAAATAAAATACTACCACCTCCTAAGATACTTTCAGAACATATCCCTAAATATGGGGAGTTTTTTCATCTTTGGAATTAGTATTATACACACCATATAGTTAGATGTCAAGTGTTTTAGTATCACTTTTGTGACATTTCATGCCCTATGCCTTCACCAAATTAGTTTAATTTTTCATAAAATTCATAGATAAAGGAACAATATTCTATATTTCCTACATACCCTAATAGATAATAAGACATTCATCATACTTTGATATTAGTTCCTCACATTAGTATCCAATGCAAAATATGGCTCACGAGCATAATTATTCTTATATCATACCTACCTTGTCTATAGAGATGATATGTCAGTAAGTCTTTTAATGAATTTATACAAATATTGACAAGACTCTGATTAACATCAGACTTTAGCTACATAATGATGGATCAGACGTTATGTATGATATTTAATGCAAAACTTATCAGTATTTATGAACACTTCATGGTGTTTCCTTACATTATCATTACATTATTTCATGGTTTAGATTTAATTATGAACATATAAGTATCTTATCTTTTACTTATCCTTTAGAAATGTGTTATGGATTAATTTCATATTCATGGATTAATTTTTTTTTCAATTCTTAATTTCACATTTCATGGATTAATTTCTTCATCATGGATTAATTTGATTATCATATTTTTTTAAGATGAATTTATAATTTATTCTCGTTATGACCTTTTGTTTAAGGGTATTTATTATTGTGACATGGTTATAAATCAAACATCCCTTATAATGCCCTAAATTTACAATATGATCATTTAGAAAGCATATTTTTTATTATATCACTATATACATAGATATCTTTGATCTCCATTTTCCTATTACGTTCCCTTCATACTAAGAACACACATGGTTAGTATTGATATCACATAATGGTTGATAGGCAAGACTAATTATTTATTAACATGATGAAATATCTATATATCACGTATCTTATAACCAAATCCTATAACTTATTTATGTTTTTCACTTTTATCACTCACATTTGGTTATTCCCAATTTGTATGGAAGAGGAATTGAAAAAACCTAAAAAATTAAGAGCCAAATAATTTTAAACAAAAGGAAATGATAGAATGAAAAAAACTTTAAAAATTCAAATTCAAACTAAAAGACATGATTAATATCTTAAACACATCTCTCATTCTTAGTCAATGCTCAAAATCCACAACTGGCCTTATGATGAAAATCCATTGGGGTGTAATAGGCTAGTAAACTCAGATAAAAGATCTAATATTTTACTCAAGTGCTACAAAATTTCTCATGTAAGTAACCAATATTCATAGTAGACCAATGGATTTGCAATCGGATTTTAGGAATGAGGAACACATTGTGGGAAGTCAGGTCCATTTAAATTTTCCTATATATATAACATTCATGAGATATCTTAGTACTCTAGTTATTTTCTTACAATTTTTTGTGTGAACTATGAACACATATCTTTTGAATTTGGAATCTAGTAAATATTTAGATCCTACCCATTTTCATAATATACCTTATGTTCACTAAGGTTTATTCAAAAAACCTATGTCATGATTTCTCCATTCCTTATTTCATAACAATATTCTCACTATTTATCCTTAATTAATATTATTTATTAGATAATCATACCCACTTATTTTTCCTTTTTATGAGTTGCAGTGTAAGACCTTGGATAGAACCAAGATTTCTTCATAAAATTATACTCAAAGATTCATACCATGATTCATCACAAAAGTAACTATATTCATTGATTTTGACATTCTTTTTACTTGAACCTCATTTAAT
>JARHVA010004064.1:1447500-1502500 GCA_037957365.1 Torreya grandis
TTGAAACCAAGACATGTCTTATCACTTGAAGACTTCTAACTACTCAAGATGTTATCTAGAGAATTAGTTATCTTTTCAAAACTTCATAAAGGTCTTCAACTTGTTAGGTTCTTGATCTGAATCATTTTTCAAGGATTACATTTTAGTTTCATATCTAGTGCATTCTTCCTCTTTATATTTTTAGCTAGTAGTGACTATCTCCATTTGTCCTTCAATTTATGATATTACCATACTCCTTGGATGGGTTACTTAGTCTCTCCTCAAACAAACCAATCTAATCTTTATGGTCCTTAACTAATGACTTCAATTTATGATACTTCATTCTTTAGAACTTCAAGTCTTCTAAATTACTCACCAATTATACATCAAGGTTCACTTCATCCTCTTCTTCATCTGATTCTTTATCATCCATAAGGACTTTCCTTTTGAGAAACCCTCATTATCTATTTTTATAGTCATGAATAAGGATTCATTATTGTCATGTTCATTTTCATTATTTTCATCATCACTATTATATGTACTTGTGTCATTTACATTAGATGAGCTATTATCCTTTTTGGTATAAAAACATCTCTTGTTCTTGAACGACCCTTTCCTAGATTCATAATTCATGAAATATTTATTTTTTGGTTAGGATTATATAACTGCTTATCATCACCATGATGTTCATCATGTTATTCATCTTGATCAATCTTATCCTTGTTAGGACACTTAGATGAAAAGTGACCAATCCTACCACAATTGAAACATTTGAATGTTATCTTACCCTTGTACTTACCAAATTAAAACATCAATTTCCTAGTAAACATTGTTATAAATTTATCATCATCAATATCTAAACATAACTCATCCTTCAGCTTCTTTTATTTCTTGGGATGTTTTCCTTCATTTGTTCTCATCTCATAGGCAGTCAAGATTTTATGAGGCCCATCCATCTCTAACTTGTCCAAATACTTCATTTCTTCCACTATAAATACCTTAGAATAAATCTAAGGAATTAGTGATCTTAATAAATTTTGAACAACTATATACTCTTTCAATTTTTCTCTTAATCCTCTAATGACATTGATAACTTCATCAACCCCTAACATGTAGGATGCAATGATCTCATCTTCCTTCAAACTTAGACTTTCAAACTACCTTCTATGAGTCTACAATTTATCCATATTCACCTTATTATATACTTCATAGATATTCTTCAACTTGTTCCATATTACCTTGGCTGACTCATAGTTCATCACCTTCAGAAACTCTACCTCTAATAGGCTACATCGAATGACATTCATTACCTTGGAATTGCTCTCATGTTCTTTCTTGATTAATGCATCAGTTGGTTGTGTAGTAGGTGGAGTGTATCCATCCTAAACTAACTACCATATGTCATGTCCTATTGACATTAGATATGTACTAAGTTTAGATCTCTAAAATCACAATTATTCCCATTGAATAATGGAGTCTTATTGGTAGATAAACTGCCTTGAGCTTGTTGACTAGCCATCCTTACTTCTATGAGCTCATTTAAGATTGTTAGATCTAATTCAAAATACCTACTTTGATACAAATTTTTAGAATCAAAATAAATGATGAGGGGGGGGTGAATCAATGTATTCAAAACATTCATTTAAATCCACTGAATCATACATGAACCATTTATATAAATATGAACATATAGAAAAGCATATGTAACCATAAAAGATCATGAAACAAGATAATAAATTACATATTCAGTAAAATATCAAGGAAAAAAAAACCCATTGATATCTAAAAATGGACTATAGTCATATAAGACAAAAACTAGTGTTTAGTGAAGCACCAACTCCACATGGATCACCAACCCCAACTACTCAAGTACCCACTTAGCTAGGCTTTAGCAAGTAACAACCTACAAGAAGGCACCAAACCCCTAGATGAATTAGCACCAACTCATCCACCTAATACTTTTTATCTAATTCATAAAAAAAAAATCTCACAAAATATATGATAGTCACCTTTTTAATCTCTTCTCACTTTTCTATCTCTCTCAAACTACCTTCTAGGCTTCTTCACTCAATTAGGTCTTTTCAAGATAGTTTAGGTCGTATGACCTTCACATTCATCTTAAAAAACACTATTATATATTCATGAAAATTTATATACACCTATTTTAGGGTATAAAATCCCTCCATCTCTTCAAAGTGTTATTTCCTTCACTTACACTCCCAATTTCTCTAACTTGCCGATTAGGCCTATTAGGCCCTATTCTTATACAATCCTCTAGATCACCCACCTCTTGGTTGGCCACACACACTTGAATAATTTAATTAAAATAAAAATGTTTCTTATAAAAATTTTCATACATTAATAAATCATTACAATAGGTCAGACAAAACTTAAAATACCAAAACCTCTTTTAGGCCTTACGGAGACCTAATTCAATTATGACTTCATTAGTACATGTTACCCTTTGATATCCTTAGAATAATTTAAAACCAAAAAAACATTAATAAAATTTCATATAACACTAAAATAAACCCTTAATAATCTCATCTTAGTTCCATGACACTTCTTATCTCCAACCACCATTTGAAGCACACCATTATTACTGTTTACATTAGGCATTCACACACATGTAAAAATTTATCTTGAACAAATAAAGATAAAAAATCATTTATATATAAAAAATGAAAATAAATAAATCATACCAAGCCATAAATACATCAAAAAATTCATTAAGTGCATTATACTATTCAAATCAGAATGTAGAGCCTCAAACACTTTTGTAACTCACTTAAAACTACTAGTTTTCCTCTAAGACTAGTCATGGTGACTCAGACCTCCAACACCTATATAGACATCTCAAATGACTTATAATTAATGTATATGATATTATTATATTATTATATAATTATTATTTATAAATATAATATAGTTAAATGTCAAATATTGGTTTTGTAGACCAATCTCATCAACTTATATCTCTTTCTCATCTAAACTAGAGATATCAATCTTGTAAGAAATTTTTTCACTATATTCACTAATATCAAAAACTCATAGCAAAAATGATAATGTATTAAAATTACTTACCAAAATATGTATTTACTTGCTTTTATAATGTTATCACGATAACACATTCTTAATCATCTTCTCAATGTTTCTTGGGTTTTTCATTATTTGCACCATTAGGCCTATTAGTGATTGGATAACTAAGAATGCCACATTTTCACACATAAGTCTTGAAATATATATTTTAAGCCTCATTAACCCAAAATAATTTTCTCAATATTCATCCTCCATCTATTTACATACTTTGATTTGGTCAAATCTAACTATTACAACAAATCTCTTAAAAATTAGCACTTTCCTATAGAGTTTATTCACACACCTGACAACTCAATCACACATAGAGGTGACTAGGAGATTTAATAAAACCTCAAATATATTACCTAATCACACCAATCCATATAAGGCACTTTTGATCAACATCTTCAACATCAAGTCCTTATAAAGTTTCTAAAAAGGTTTAAACCTACTTCCATTCTTAACAATCATTCATAAATCAGAGCCCCTCAATCCAAAAACAAATGTCTTTAGTTTTGATCTAGGAACATTCCTAATATACCATGAGTATATTAGGTTCCCATGTATAGGTTTTATGAGTTAAAAACACAAGAAAATTCTTCTTAAGTTGAGAACCCTACATTATGAGAATTTGAGAGACCTCAAAATAAATTTTTATGCTTTGTCCTTCAAAAGATGACCTCAAACATCATGAAAATGCTTAAAAAAACATAAATTAACTCTAAAAATTCTCACATGAGCTCAATTTTCTTTAAATCTCATCATGACTCCTCATTAGGCTACACTCTCTCTTTACTCTCTAGACCTTGACCTATAAACCACATTAGGTGTTAAAACTAACCTTCAAGCCTCATTATATGTGATATTAACATAACTAACTTTAAAAAAAAGCCTTTATGATTTTTAAATAGTGCCATACATCCTTCATCCTCCTTTACAATATATAATGATGCCTCATTAGGCCAAGTAAGGTCTAAGTGCACACATGGTCTGAAGGTCTTACCCCTATAAGCTCACCATAAGACTCTCATGAGTGTTACAATGCATCACATACATGATTATAAGACCTCATACATAAATTAATTTATATGTGCACTCATCTCATCAAGCCACCATGTTGATACCTTCTTGCAATGTCTCTTCATGCCATGACTAGGCTTAGGCTACTTAAGAAGTTAACCTCAAAGACTTGCTACCTATGCATTTATCAATAATATAAACAATAAAACAACATTAAAAACCATTTAAATAATATATTTAACACTAAATACATCCAATTATCATAATTTTGTCACAACACACACTTCTAACTAGTCTTGCTTACAACAACACTGTTTACAGACCTACTTGTCATCATACTTTCAAAAGAACCTTCACTGATAATACTAATAACTTCAATCTGACCTAAATTATGACATAAATATTGGCATAAACCAATATAAAATACATTATTTTCCTTCAAATTCTCTCTTCACTTCAAATTCTATTTTTCCTTCAAATTTTCTCTTGCCCTCATGCAGACCTAGAGCTTCATAAGCATGATTCAATTTTTACTTAACCATTATACCTCTTTATGACAATTAAGACTCATAATATTAAAAAATAACATCAATTAAATCAATGAAAATATTGGTGACAATTATAAATAAAAACTCACCTTATTGCATATCTCAATGATCACTCATAATACACCTTCACAAGATGTATCATTTTGACGTCAATGATAATAATGTGCCAAAAATAAATTGAATTTCCATGTCGCTATATCCCAATGATCTATTAAGGACACCAATATACCTACATCTATAGGAATCCTTAAATAACATCATAATCCCCAAATAATGACATCATCCGTTTAGGCCCAATACTTATTACTCATCACATCCCATATCCACTCCAATAATGGTGAAACTTATTTCCGCATCATCAATAGATATATAACCTCAAAAAATATAAATTAGTGAAATTTATTTGCCTTTCTACTATTATTTACCACATATCATTTTTTATTCCATTGATTTGATGATGATCCATATTGATTGACCATGATTTCTCTTGATTTATGTCAATCTAGAAACTGATAGCTAAAGATTTTACATGATCATTATCAATATTAAAATATTCAGCATGTTTCCCCTTTTATCTATATAAAAAGAAATTAAAATTCAACATTAAATTTCATCCCTAACCTATTTATGTGACCTTCATGTCCTCTATCTTCTACCACTCAATATCCATCTCCATGTGTTGTTTTGTAATCTCATAGCATAAGCGATCAATTATACACAAGTTAAAAATGAGAATTTCTAATCAATTGTACACAAGTTACAAATGATCCTTTATAATTGTGGTTGATGTTATATATAAATGTTTATTCAATCAATGTCAATCCCTAAAATTGTTGGTGATTCTCAAGATCAATACCGATCCTACATATATCATTGGCATTCCCATCATATCATCATTGATCCTTGAATTTTCATTATTTATACCTACTTCCACACACATCCTTTTGTTTTAGGGCTCCACCAATATCCCCATTCACTTACACTATTTTATGAAACACCCTGAATTTGTGTATGTGACCCATTATCAGTCCCGTAACCTATAAATGCATACATTCTATTGGGAGTGTATCCCCTACGGATCCCAAGATTGTAATTCACCATGCAAATAAATGCCTCTAGGTTTCCTAACTATTTTATCATAGTGGGTGGTTTTTATGGTCCCTCATATCCTTTTTTCTTTGTCCACTTTGCTTACTACCCATTTTTTCATACATGGGGTAATTCATTTTATGGCTTCCTAAAGACATCCCTATGTGGTATTATCCCTATCTCGAGAGTGAAAAATGTTTCTTTAGTAATGAAAAGAACACACATACTTATAATGAATTTTAATGGATCACATATACACATACCACTATTTTAAAACCCATCACCACTTTATTCTATCTTGTTGTCTCCTAGTTTGAGGGGAAATACCTCCTCTCTCACACTTGGGGCATCCACTCTTTTTATTTTTTTATCTCACAACTAATTACTATTATGATCCTCAATAAAAAGGATAAAATGTAACACTAATTTTATGTACAATAAATAATAAGTGTCCTTGTATGTCATAATTTCCCTTCATTCCTATTTACTATCCTTATTCACATTTTTGTGTGGTAATTACTTCATCAACTACTATTTACCCTTCTCAAACTCTTAAATATCTCAAAATCCATTAGATATCCATAAAAATTTAAATTATCCCCACATTACAACAACCTTTACCTGATATAAAATCTTTGAAATGATTTAACATACCCCCTCCTCAAAATAACCCATGGTAAGTGTGGATAAGATTACATAAAATGTTTAGTCAAACATTAGTCCAATAATTGAAAGAATTACTAAGCCTATCTCATGATTATGATTTTGACCAAGAGGGAGAACATAATTTAAAGAATTATTTTGATCAAGATATAGGCTTAATATGAGTTCTCCCTTGATCAAGAGATCCTATCTTCAACAACAATGGTGGCCAACTCCTCCAATGTCTCAAGAAATCTTTGTAAAACCTAGGCTCATGGTTTGGAATCTATAAAGTATCCTATCAATGAAGCTTAAAAAAAAAATCAATTTCCAAATGTAAAGGATTGTGGAGACAATTTGGCATTATAACTTTGCACAAATCAAGCTTCTGAAAATGATGTTCATGGCCTCCCTATTTATAGATTTTTGAGAATGATCAGGATCAACCATGACCATCCATCTTGAGATTAAGATGTGTGGACATGTATTAATCAAATTATGTAATTAAATCCATAAATATCCTTTCATAAATATTTAGGATAAAGGGGCGTTTAAGAGGCATAGAGGGTCTTAATGAGGCATGGGAGACATAATCTTGATATTTTATGCATTTATGGCCTATGGATACCACCTCATATGATGATGTCATTAGGTGATGTAGTTAATATAAAAAAAATTAAAAAATAAATATTCAAAAAATATCATGGAAAATCCACTTAAGCTCTTCATTTGGATCAATTAGCCTTAAACAAGGTTAATCAACATTTGTGTAATTACTTTGATATTGGCCCTTAATTAATAAAAAATGGTTAAAAAGTCATATTGCTGGGTCATAATTTGACTAAAGAAGAATTGAAAGGTGATGTTAGATGTATTGGAACTATATTCCCATTTAGGGTTCTACCAACACAAAATAATACAGGTATAAGACATGTACTAGTGAATTAGAAGAAAAGAGTAATCCAGGGCACCCAAGTGCAAAATTGGCATTTTGACTCAAAATGATCTTATCAAAGTTAGCTAAACCATATATTAAATTACCCTATTTATGGATACTTTGACCTAAATTTACACTTGTAAATGATAAGTTCAAACCATTTAAGGTGTTTTAATGATTTTGACCTAAAATGTGCATTTGAGTGTAATTCAAGGAAGATTGAGAGTTTCAACAGAAATGGTGATATGAATTATATGTCTATATTTTTCCCTTGTTTGAGAAGGCATAGCAAGATATTCAGATGAATAAATTTCTTTTCAAAGAAAAGAGTTATCAATATGAAATTAGAAATGACCCAGGATGCCCTCTTGAGAGGATATACTAGGATGAAAGAGAAGGATGGACTCTCAAAAAGAGAGATCAAGTGATAAATTAACCTATGGAATAAATCACATCCAAATGAGCTAATGCTTGCACACATGATTACCATCAATGATCAAAATATAGTTAGAAGTATATTAGGCCCTAAATATGGGGGGAATGGGAAATATACAATCCATAAATGTAGGGACACACTTTAATTGCACCCAATTTGAGAGTACAAGTTGTGTGTTTATAGTATTGATCAATCCTGAGACAAGTTACACACTAGAATACTCCCATCATGGGAATTAGTGTGGAGATCTTACAATTAAAGGAAAAGAGAGAACATTCTACTCGAAGAAGGGAAGTACAACTAGAATGGGGTCTCAAAAGAGAAGATAATAACAAGTTCCCCAGTAAAGCATATTTGATCATGATAAAGATAGTTGTGCCCTAGTAGGGCTAATTTTGATACTAATAAAGAATAAATAATGGGTTTTCCCCTATAAATCTAATGTGATTTTGATGTCTTTCAGATGGTGTGCCCTAACATGGGCAATTGGTAAGAAAAATAACTCAAGGATATAACTCAAAACATATGATAAATGGAGGAGGCACAAACATACATGTAATGGTGTAATGGATTAGAAAGCCATATAAAACCCATCATATGAGAATGTAAAAATGATGAGAGAGATGAAAAGAAGAATGGAGATGGCCAAGCTCACCCTAAATGTATAAGATAAGTGGATGCTACCTACATAGTTCCATGGACTCATGTTTCAACATGAACTTTATGCCATTGTAGTTCACCCAAGTTTGGGATAGAATGGAATGAGGGATGAAGAAAACTTTCCAATAATCGATTAGACTCACAATGTATGTGAAGACATGCTATTTTAATCATAGAGTTGAGTGATAAAATGAATGATACTTAAATGCCTATTTGTATATTATGTGCCTAGATTATGGAAAGTGTTTTTGAGAATCATTAATCAGAACTAATGGTTAATGTTAAAACATTGAAAATTGAGCACAAAGTGCTTGCTATAGAAAATAAAAATAGGCATCATAAGTATGACTAATTTAGAATTACATATTATTCCAATTCCACTAAGCCATTTTAAATGTGAATACCTATAACTAAGGAGAATGGTAAAAAAATGACCTAAACTAGAGTTACAACTATTTACATTTAAACAAGAAAGCAAAGATAAATAAAAATATAAACAAGACATATGAACAACATGAGATCAAGATATGAATAATCAATATCTATGTGGGCCATACATGGAAAATAAAACAAAGAAGAAAGACCAAATAGGAAAATAAAAGACCAGCATAACAGTAATAATCAAATAAACATAAAATGTTTTCATGTTTTTGAATGTTTTATGAATGTTTTTAGAATTTTCTAAGTATCTCAACTTGATTGAGGATTAAGAGATATATAACAATCTAGCTCATGAAATAGTGAGAGCATTCCAACTTAAAATGGTCATAATGTGATGAGGATGTATGATAGGATGGATTGAGTTGACCTCAACATAAATCAAGCATGACCTATATAACCCCAAAATAATCCCAAGGCATAGTAATTTTTCCCACACAAAATGTGATGAAAAACTCACCAGGTCATAATAAGTTCACAAATAAAGGTGAACGACAAGACAAATGATAAGAGTAATGATCATATGATATGAAAATGCATGATAAAAATGCATTATACGTAATTTTCCCATAGGTACTTATAATTAGGAAACAACATCATAATTATAATTTTACAAAATGTGGTTGTAATCAAGGGTATCAAAACAATACTAATTTGCCAATAGGTGGTTATAATTAGTGATAACAAATAATATGATACATTAAAGATAACTTGCCAAATCAAATGTCACGCTACTGCCATAGGCTATCATTCAACATAGAAATCTAAAATTATTTAAACTAGATAAAAATCCCCTCATAAAAAGTGTTGGATCAACTAAAATAACCAAGATCAAAATGGGATCTATAAGATGACTAAAATCAAGCCTGGGTTAATAATTAAGAAATGCTATAATAAAAAATGGTATAAGGAAAATAATAAAAAAAAAAATAGCTATAGTGGAAACCATGTTTCCCCCAATTAATGACTAGATTAGACTTATTATAAAATGGTAATATCATTGCTTAGGTTTTTCACAAAATGGTAATAGTATTGAAACATAACAATTGCATACAAAATGGAAAGAGCATGGGAAAAGGGATGACAAAGCTGATCTCAATAGAAATTGAGTGTTATTTACATAGTACTAAAGGAAATCAATTAAATTTAGTTCAAACAACATGGTTCATGGATAAAAATAGTATAATAATGCCTAATAATGGTCTATAAGGTTACCCCCAAGAGATGATGCATGGTAATGACACATGGTAATTGGAAAATTGAAAAATGGTTTTACTAATTTTGTTGACAGAGACATGCAAATCCTAGTCAATTTGTGAGATAGTAGAAATGATCAATTATAAATTTTATATCAAACACCATTATAGAAAATCTTCTCTATAAATAACTTTTTGTTGATCTATATCTCAAAAATATGTTCATGATCTTCGTTGGCAATAAATTATGCTTCCTTCAAATGTCAAGACAAGATAACTTCATAGCATCTATAAAGGAAAGTGCTTCTAGTGATAAATGATATAAGTGGGTAATAAATGGGTGGGTGATAATGGAGTGTATAATGAATGGGAAATAAATGAATATCAAGACTTTTAATCATATGTAATGTTGTTGACGCTTGATTCAACATAAGTCTAGTTGCAGTGAGGTTGAAGAACTTTGAAGATGCTTTCAATAGGACCACCAAAATGTTCTATTATTTGATATTGAGAGTATATACTATCTAATTATGTTATATATTAGAAGATATTTTGAATTTATCTTCATTATGTAGTAAAGAACTTTTATGCTCAATTGTTGGTGCCTCAATGAGGTTTTCATTAATGAACTTGTTATGATCATCCCATAACACCTTTGAGAAGGTTTAACAAAGAGATTCTAACATTTGAATTTGATTGTCTTCTTTCACATTTTAAAATGTTTCACTTAAAGATGTTTAATTTGATCTTTATTTATCCCATAGTGCCTCTGAAAAGGTTTCACTAGAAGATTTTTCTTCTTTTAAATGAATGGGGTATTTATCTACTAATATTTTATAAATGGTATGTTACCATGGAAGAAATTCAACAAAGTGTGATTCTATTAGTCCCAATCAACATTTATGGGAGGTATAATGTTAATATAATGGATATGATAGATGGGAATAATGTTAGGTGAAAGGCATCACAATCCACATAGAAGATACTAGGAGAACTTGTGTCAATGTTGAAGTAATCATCCTCAAAAAATGTAGAAGGATCACAAATATATTCAAAATGATCTGCAAAGAAATTGTATCCAATTTTTTAATAACTAGGACTATAATCTATTTATGAATCTAATATTGAAGTAAGGGACTCTATATTTTATGTCACAACTATTTTTTATTCTATTTTTGATGTTAAATCTGATGTCAATTCAAAAAGAGAACCTGACTCTAATTTTTATTATTCATCTAATGTGGTTATTTTTATAATGTTATATTAAATTTTGAATGTTTGACAAGTAATGGCATGTGATGGAATAATGAGCTCAAAAAAAATTGATTCATCTCAGAAGGGTTTAACATAGACTAGCTTATCTAAGTGAATCCCCTCAAAGAGAGCAAATAACTCAAGAGATATCTCAACAAAATCATGTATACTAAAGTGAGACTCCTTAACAAGTGTAAAAGGATCAAGATACAAATCTACCAAGAATATCTTGTCAAGGAGATGATTCTCTTTAAAAATAGGTAAAATATGAATAGGTAACTTCTCACATGTTGACTAGTTTAGAAATGGGTGTTTCAACAATAACATTTTGGTTTTGGTTCACAATTGGCTATAAAAACTCAATTTTAAACACATTTTGATCCTCATAAGATGTCTTTTAAAGAGTTTGTGGTTATTTTTTGACTTAAATATTGACATAAAATTTTTAAAGTGGGGAACATTTGGTTTAGTAGGAAAAATGGTTTTGTGTTCAATAATGGATTTTCCAAAAATTAGACTATTAGAAAACGGATCAAACATAATTGGTTCATCAAATAGAGGTTCTTCAACAATAGGTTCATCAAAAATTGGTGATGGGCCAAGAATGGTAATAACTAAATGCTTCTTAATTTGGTTACTTGTGTAAACCAAAGGAGGAGGTCCTAAAATGGTAATGACTTGATGCTTCTTAGTTTGTTTCTTTGTGTAAACCAAAAGAGGAGGTCCTAAAATGGTAATGAATAGATGCTTCTTAGTTTGGTTATTTAGTCAAACCAAAGGACAAGGTCCTAAAATGGTAATGATTGGACACTTCTTAGTTTGGTTGCTTTTGCAAACTAAAGGAAGAGGTCCAAAAATGGTAATAATTGGATACTTCTTTGTTTGGTTTCTTTTGAAAACCAAAGAAGAAGGTCATAAAATGGTAACCTTTGCTCATTATAGAACTTTATTACTCAAAAAAGTTAAAGGAGAAGAAGGATACCCTAGAATAGTAACCTTTAAGTATGGAGCACAAATCGAAGGGGAAGGATGAGGATGATGTATGATAATTGGCATGGATGTTATTGGTTTTTAATAGATAGGCCAAAACAGGGTAACATACTAAAAAAATATGCAGTGCTTATGTCCATCATAAAAATTCTCTACCTTGCAACTAGGGCCATAAGAAACCCTACTTCAAGTGTAACTTTAAGTCATTGTTAAAAAGGAGTTGTTATCTTTGTTTCAATAGATTTGGACAATGTTTTACAAAAAATTAATTAAAGTATACTTTGACTCTCTTCAAATAAATAAATAAGGTGTGAAAGAGACTATAAAACAGGATGGTTTTAAACCATACATAATTTGAATAATGTGTTCATGAATTTACTCAACTTTTGGTAAATTTAAAATCATATGGATTGGAAGAGGGTAAGGTAACTCAAAGATCCAACGTGAAAACTAGTACACCAAAGCCTAGATATTTATAATACACCTATACCATAGAATCTAGTTTCAACTTCAATAATTTGACCCTATAAAATTAGAGGAAAGCTCTCTAGATTATGAAGAAGATAATATGAACTAAGCAACTTCAGATGTAAAAAAATACACAAATCACTAAGACAAAGCTAAGACCAAATGGGTAACACAACATCACCATATGGTTCCAATAAGACAAAATATGTTCTAGGACTCAAATAATGAGTGATAAACAAGATGAATTGAGTCCACAAAGATGATAATATGATTTTGAGTAATGACCCTCAATTTAAATAAAAAATTGAACCCAAGTTAGAACATATTTAGTGTGCAAATGGTGAATCCAATATAACACACCAAGCCTTAAAACATAGAAAGGTTCAATTTCAAATTTGAATTATAAATGAGGGACTTAAAAAAATTATGTAAATGATCTAGACTCAATTGGGAAACATGACTATGCAAAAGTGGATGACATGACATAAGGATTTTTTACAAAAATTTTGAATAAAGAAAAGATAAATTTTCTAATTAGACAACATAATGTATCCCTTGCTTAAAAAATTTGAGGACAATGTGTTTTGGTTAAGATCATTGATTTAACAAGAAATTTTAGACACAAATTGATACTAAGATAATGACAAAATAATCATGTTAAGTCTAAACTGACAAGGTTGTGTGATATTTTTGAAGTCTATCTATATATGTCATTTTAGAGAATTTTAAGTGTTCATCCAAAAGTAAATGCACATTATATAGTAGGGTTATTACACTCACCTTCTCTCAAATGAAAATATGATGACATAGACCTTGAGGTGCACCTTGAACTAACAACAGTTTTACATCAAGTGGGGATTTGTCTAAGATCTACAAGTTTTTAAATGTTTAGATTTATCAATTACCCAATGACTTTCACATCATGTTTTGACATAAATGCACTTAAATTGTGTGTTCACATAATTTGTCTTGTTACAAAAAGGTCTTATCCTTCTTTTAAGCACTACATGTATCACTTGATCAATGTAGTGCAATGTCCAAAGTGCAAATATGTCCCATGTGAAAATCCACACTAAAAGGTGGTTTAACCATTCAAAGCTCTGATCCTAGTGAGATTAGTTTAAGTCAATTTTGGGAGATGGAACCATAGGTTAAAGTTTCCATATAGAATGTATGTGAGGTAATGAAGTCCCCATTGTAAGCAAAGATGTAATGAAATAAAAGACATAAGAGAAAGACTTTAGGGTCATTTTAAGATCACCCAAACTATTATGAGTTTTTGGGGAGTGATTTAGATGACATTATTTCTATGTCTTGGACTAAGCATGTTTGTAATAAGGATAGTTCTTTTGATTCTAAAATTTCCCTAACAGGAATGGATGGAAAATCATACATGCAACATTCCTCTTTTCACCAATCAAATTCTATGTTTAAATAACTACTGAAGAAAAAATTTGACAAGTGAGTTCTATTTTAAGCACCAAATGAAAGATTAGGTGATGTTATTTTGACCCCTTGGTCTTAAGTTGTAACTTTGAAAGCATACTTTTTCAAAACATTTACCTAAGCACCTAAATTTTCCATTAAGTACCAAATTTGAAAGTGTGTTTGGTTATATGCAATCAAAATAGCTTCTAATCTACTCCCTCAACTTGAAAAAATATAATTATAAGGGCCTACTTTAAATAACTTAATTGTTTGAGAAAACAACATTAAAATTTTCAACTCTCTATTGCAATCCTAGTGTTACACACCAATATCATTATCTCCCTACAAAATTGCTATTATGGGTTAGATTAGGCAAAAAACACAATATCACTCTCTACCTATGAAATCACTATCAATTTTAATAAAATCATTATTTGGATATGAAATAACTAACCAGATTGACAATATCACTATGTAGAATGATGATATCATTTTTTTATGAAATCACTGATAAAATTAGTGAAATCATTGTTTAGATATGAAATTATTGGCAAAATTCATAATATCACTATGTATAATGATGCTATCATTTCTTTTATGAAATCGTTACTATAGTGAATGAAATCATTATTTAGGGTTAAAAAATTATTGTTTAGCAAACAACAATTTTGTTTAAAAAATTGCTACTATGACAGTAGTGATATTACAATAGAGAGTAAAATTATGATACTAAAAAAAATGTTACTTCTAGAAAAAAAGGATTTTTGACTTAAAATTTTAGTCTTTTACCTCCCTCATTCCAACATTATACATAAACAAGGTTAGTAGGTTGCTTGAAAGAGATTTATAACCAAATTTATGGGGTGATGTCCCACCAAGCATGCCAAAATGTAGAGAGGATTACATAAAATAATTAGTCAAACATTAGTCCAATAAACCAAAAAAGAAAATGCATAAGAGTAAATTGAATTAAGCTTATCTATTCATGTGGGAATTACAAAAGATAGCAAGGAACAATTGAAAGAAAGCAACATCATATTACCTTCCCATGTATACTAACAATATAAATTTGGCTTAAAAGCATGTTCTCCCTTGATCAAGAGTTCTTGTCTTCAAAAACAATTGTGGCCAACTCCTCCAATGTCTCAAGAACTCCTTGTAAAATCTAGGCTCAGTATTTGGAATCACTAAACTAGCATATCAATGAAGCTTGCAAATAAAATCAATGGTTAAATGCAAAGTATTATGGAGATAATTTAGAATTATAACTTTACACAAATCAATCTTTTAAAAATGATGATCATGGCCTCCCTATTTATATATTTTTGAGATTGATCAAGATCAACCATGACAATCCATCTCAAGATTAAGATGTGTCCATGGATTAATCTAATTATGTAATTAAATATAGAAATATCCCTCATAAATACTTAGGATAGAGGGGCATTTAAGAGTCATGGGAGACCCATAATATTGATATTTTATGCATTTATGGATTTTATGGATGCCAGCCCATATGATGATGTCATTAGGTGATGCAGTTAATAGAAATAAATTTACAAAAATAAATATTCAAAAAATCTCATGGATAATCCACTTAAGCTCTTCATTTGTATCAATTATCCTTAAACAAGGTTAATCAACATTTGTGAAATTATTTGGATATTGGCCCTTAACTAATTAAAAATGGTTAGAAAGTCATATTACTAGGTCTTAATTTAACTCAAGAAGAATTAGAAGGAGATGTTAGATTTATTGGAACTATATTCCCATTTAAGATGTTGCAAAAACAAAATAACAAAGGTACATGACATGTACTAATGAATTAAAAAAAAAGAGTAACCTAGGACACCTAGGTGCAAAATTAGAATTTTAACTTGAAATGATTTGATTAAAGTTTGATAGCCCATAAATTTTATTTCCCCATTTAGGGATACTTTGACCTAAAATGACATTTATAAATGACAAGTTCAAAGCATTTACGGTGTTTTAATGATTTTGACCTAAAATGTGCATTTGAGTGTAATTCTAGGAAGTTTGACAATTTCAACACATATGGTGTTAGGAATTAGATGTCTATAGTTAGAACCTCATAAGAAATGTTTTTTCAAAGAAATGTATAATCGTTAGTGATTCTTTATAATTATTGTCAATTCTATTTGATCAACATTGATTAGTTATAGATGGTTGTAGATCACCCAAATAGATCTTGAAACTTTTCTTAATGTTGACAAAATGCTTGAAAGACAAACAAAATTCAAGAGATTTTATACAATAGATATTATGTTGTTTCATTAAGTCTCTAAATCATTAGAATGACTATGTGGAAAGTAGTTCACCTCTCTAAATCATAACATCATATTAAGATGTTTCAAAGGCTAGTGGTGTATCTTATTTCAAAATAATTTAATTACTTATCTTCCTCTACATAATAGTACCATTATTTCATTTCCTAGATCATCCCAATTATCTTTATAATCTATTTTCTCTATTCATACATCAACTTTTTAGTTTTATTAAGAAATTTACCAAAATCGATGTTGATCATATTGATCAACATCAATCCTAATAAAATTGTTATTGATTCTATGAATTGGCATGAATACCTATCAAAATTATCAAGTTAGAGAATCTAGACCTATTTCCACATATTTATGCCTTACCCTAGTCTATTTTGATCATTTTTTTACTATAAACATGGGCCATACATTTAGATGACTCTTCTAGGAATACGTCATTAGATAATTAGTATTTTTGATCTAACAATCATTCACCAACCTATCTTTACTGATCAAAATAAAATTTTGCATAATTTTAGTCTCAACACCATTTAATTTACTCCAAATATTGATGACATTTCAACCCAACTATAATTAATCTAGTAACATATCGATGGCGCATAGGATTATTGATTCAATTAATTTTATTACATTAATGAAATATAGGAAGAATAAATTTTCTCTTTATCTTATGCTATCTAATTATCAAAAAATATTTGTAATTCACATTATCATTTTTATCAATTTAATTTATAAATAGGTGGATTGACATCCATGAAAAGAAGCTAACCTCTTCTCAAAATTGGTATTTCACCAAGAAATCCACCTTCTTAATTTATTAATCTATCTTACCTAGTTTTTTACTTGTGTTCATGTAATCCTTCTTATCCAAAAAAGAGATCTCACAATAACTTGGTCATCAATATGAATTTGATCCCACATGTACACATAAATTTATCTAAAATATTTATTTATTTATTTATTTTTTGTTACTTCATATTATAAAATTAAAATAACATAAAAACTACATAAATAACATCATTTGTAACATGGGGCAATTCAACTGGATGATACAGAGGAGATATCTAATAAATTTAAGTACTATGTAAAATCATAGTGGCCATATTCATCTACCCATGCAAAACAATGTTATAAATATCATGTACTAATTGTACCTAGATAGTCAAACATAGGCTATACATAGTACCCTTATCTAGAATAGCCTGACATAAGGTGTTCATGTATAGTGGCACCTTGACATATGAATTGTGATAGATCACATGAGTTTTCATAAGGATAATAATGGCCTTATATATATCTAAAATAACCAATACATAAACATAAAATAGATAGACTCATAAACCATAAAAATACCTCTCTAAACTGGTCACCCATAGTGTTGGGGTCGTCTCCCTATATCTATGTCAAGGGTATAACAAATCATATGAGTGCCTACAATAGGAATTCTAACAATCACATGGACATCCTCTAGGTTGATACCCACCTCAATATTATTCCCATATAATACCCATATAAAAGTTTTGATTAGTCACTCCCATGTTCCTAAAATCATGCCAACAAAGTCAAACCTCAATGGGATATGACACATTTTCATGATGCCTCTAAATCCTAACTATGTTAAGTACATGCAATCATTGGATATCAATCTCTGTAATAAAACAAACAACTACATGACATCCACTAAATTATATATTCTACATCATATCTATAAAAAAAATAAAAAAAAAGCATTCATTAGTCCTCCAAATCAGACCGTAATCAAGTTACATCATAAAAATTTAACAATGCATGTATTTTGACATTTGATTTACATTTTACACTACATTATCCACATAACTAGCTATGTTGGCCAAAATATAAATTTTATACTAAATAAACACATCACTAACTATGTTGTCTAAACATTAATTTTATAGTAAATCAACCAAGTATTTAACTACATTGGCTACTATTATAAAATAAGCTAAATTAGACACTTCATATGAAGTTAGCCACCTAACATAACTATGTTATCTACTACATACTATATTGACCAATTAATTATACTACATCATACACTTCATATGAAATTATCGAATACTTTAAACTTAAATAGACATTGACTAATATTAGTAAATCAACTAGAATGTATGTAGTGAACCCCCTAAACAATCTCAAACTAGATTATCCCAAATATACATAGTTTGCCTATTAGAAAGAAACTACATGAGCCCATTACGATGTAATAGATGGCCTTCATTAACCTATTCATTTATAGATATGTCATCTTATCTAACCCCATTCTATTTGCATAGTGATTTCACACATTTATCATTAATGCCTTAGGCATTAATGACCCTTTTCTCACCCTACCCATTGATCATCATACTTCATACTATACCAAAAACAAATCAGGGGAAATACCACTATAAAGAATTTCCCCAACACCTATACTTTCAAATCAACTTTATTTTTTAATTAGGATTCAGAAAAATTCAAAATTTAATTAATTACATACCTATATCATGTTATTTGTCATCTCTTTGTGTCATCCACCTTGTGTTCCTCATCTTTGCACCATATTCTCTCTCCTCAATCTTTTTGGTTATATAGAGCTTTGGTTTTCTCAAATATAAAATCTACAAATGAATAGTTGAAAATACTATTTATATTTAAAATTGAATAATTATTTAGCTATTAATTATTTAATGAAAAAATTAATATTTTAATAATAAATATGTTTCAACAATCTCTTTTTCAAAACCATAAAAAGATCGAGAATCCTGACAACATACAAAAAATTTCTATACTTTAATAATTATTTTATTTCTTTTGAATCTTATATTATTTTTCAATTCCACCTAATGTTTTAGACATTAGATGCTTCTACTTTATTCTCACATAACTTCTATTCCACAAGGTAAGTGAAGGTATGCATTTTTTAGTTCCTTACTTTCATTTATTTCTTGCTCTTTACTACAAATGTTTTAACACTGTGTTATATGTTTCTCTACTCTTTCTTGAAGAACCATCCCATGTTGAAATTATGTGATACATGATGAGCTTCAAGTTGGGCATATCTATACACAATTTTTTTTTAATTTATCATTTACTCACACTTTATTTCTTATAATAACCTATCATGTCTTAATGTATCTCATTGCCTACCTTAAAGGGTGAATCAAGAAAGGGGTTGGTAGATATTCGGTGCTTTGTAAGATTGTTGGCCCTTAGACCACTACCTAAAACCACTACAAACTACCCTTATCCAATTACCTCAAAAATATAATCCTACTTATACACTCCCCAAATAAATTTACCATATATAATATTCCCTACCTAAGTAACACATCTTCTTCCTAATATTCCTACTACATTGGCTTGGTTGACCTTTTTGGGACTTAGCGCATGTTATGGAATGTCATCATCCTAGCTGACATAGTTTCAAGCCTAAGGACTCTATTTATTTCCAAATAAGGTCAACCTAACCAAACTTATATATTATACTCTAGTGAGGGGTTAGGGTCAATTATTCTCTATAATTATCCCTCAACCTTATTTCTAAATGGAGGATCATTCAATTGTGCATCATTACAAATCACAAATTTTCTTATACTATTATTTTGAGGTTTCCTTACTTAGTTTTCCCCTTAAATTAATATCACTTATCTTGTGGATGTCTTGGATAAACAGGAGAAATATTATAGCCTACAACTTATCTATCCTTGTCATCCTTACAAGCCATAATAACCTGTTTCAGAGCACCATTGGCCAAGGAAAAGATTGAGGGATGATAGGTTCACTTGAACAAGGAAAGTATATCCCTAAGCCTTCATATTTTGATAAGTAGATTTTATGTAACTAATGGATTGAATTTTTTTTATCCTTGCTTAGATTACTTGTATATTATCTTTAATATAATTATATTTGCTTGTTTATTATCTTATCCATTTATGCCACATGATTTGGTAAACACTAGATTAGCTTATATGTTTATTTAATATATTAGCTCATATGTTTGTTTATTAGATTAGTTAATTTAAATTTATTACATTACAAGACCTAGCTAGGGTTATTACTTGATGGAATTTTACTAGAAGCATTTGAAACCTCTCCTTTGTTATTGGTTAGTAATAGATATCATAGTTTCATTTAATGGATCCATAATTGGTCATGACATCGATACACAAAAGTATTGATAAGTGGATTGTTAGTTTATTACCTTATAAAATATTTGATATTATTGAGTAGGTTCAGTTTTATATCTATCTTATTACATGTGCATACAATTTAGGATAACACTAATATTTGAATGAGAAAGTATATTTGAGAGCTGACACTATTAAACAAATATTTTTAGTATATCTCCTTGATCTTATTTTTAAAAATTAGTTAGATGAAATTTAATTCCTAATTTGATTGTTATATTTTAGACTATATCAGTTAACCTAATATTATTATGTGGTATGTCACAACTACATCAACTAGTCTAATAAAGTAATTTATATTTTTGAATGACATTTACTAACCTAATATAACTCCCTATGTTCTTATCCTTAACTACATTAGCCAATCTGATAAAGACTCATTTTACCACCTTTTAATTAACTTTATCATCCATATAGATATGTTTTATTCATGCATTCTTGGCTACATTATCTATATTGAAATAGTTTAATTCTCCTAATTTTTATATTTAAACCAACTATATCAACCAATCGAATACAATATAATTTTCCCAATTTGGATCCTACTGTATTATCTATGTCAATAAATTTTTTTTTATTATCCTTTAGTAGTTTTACATTTTTCCTTATGTTAAATAATCTATTCCAATTAACTTTTTTTCTCGACCCATATATTAAGTACATTATCTTGGTTAATATTGTCTGATTTATGCAATCTCTCGATTTATTTTATCAACATTATAATACACTTAACATCATGATTTAACCTCTTAATATATTTATCATCATCCTCAACCCATTTAAATCCCACATGTCTTTTTTATTTCTTCTTTCTTTTTCCACCATAGAAGAAAACTCTTCGTGGTGATTATTTCCCAAAATCACTTTAGATTATATCAATATCAGTATTTATCTATCCCGTACCATAGGGTAGATCCAAATAATACTCAAAGGTAAATCCAAAATCATGACAAATACACACCCATATTCCTTAAATTAATTTTATTCATTCCAAACATATAAATCATAAACACATCAAAAAATATAAATCAACAGTTGGAACATCACAATATTTTCAATCTATCAAAACATGTGTTCATAATCCTTTTTCTACACCAACAAAAATAATACCAAGCATTATCAGCACACAATGTAACATGGTTTAAATAAATCAAACTAAATATTTTAATGATCTAACCCAACTTATTAATAATCTCGATAACAACATTATTTACTCTCAAAATAATATTGGGGGTCTTAATATGCTTCCTTCATCCTTTATGACAGTTCAAGAAACCAACACCAATGTTTTGAATATGCATCCCAAGACTAATATTGTTAATCCCCCACCTTCCAATACTAGTAATAATAATCAAAATCCACTTGTATATATAACACAAGTATTTACACAAATAGTCCAACAAATGACCCTTATGTAAGCTTGCAATGACTGTCAAATTATCCAAATGAAAAAATAGATTTTTAAATTTCCTATTTAACCTTATCAAGTCATCATGAGTCAATAAAATTAGAATATTTTTTCCTCATCCTCTAAGAGATGCTAGTGATAATATCATCTCTCAACCTCATATGAATAAAAAATGCATTGAAATATTTAAAACACGCCTTTATCTCCCTTCATTGGGAACATCTCTTCAGTTATCACATATGATGCAAATAAATATCATACTTTGTTTATTAAAACCTTTGACAATATATATAAGGAATGTGTTAAAACTAGCATTTATGCTACTACCAAGCTTCTATCTAAAAACTTTACTAGAGATGTGCTAGAATGGCAGAATAAACTTCTTATAAATTCTATTACATGAATAGAGGATTAATTAAATTCTCTATTTAAGGAATTATAGCATAATTAGATTCCTAAAAATATCCTTATCATCTTCATCAATGTTAATCAACTTCTTAACAAATTGTCCCATACTTTCATCAAATGATAAAAATATTTAGCTCCTAAATTAGGCCATATCATGAGTGATGATAAAATTATAAAACTCTTTGCTACCACACTTAAATACCCTATTCAATACCAATTTAGTATGTTTTATCATAAAAAATTAGAATAGGCCTTCAATTAAGAAAAAAATGAAATACTTCCTTATGAGTTATTTTTAATCATCTCATAAAGAATCATCAACCAATGTCATTAATAACACTTCATCTCAAATAAATACCCCCCAAAAACCTAAAAAGGGAGATTTAAAACAAATAAATAAAACCCCTTCCCACCCACCCTTGAGTATCCATAAACTCAAGATAAATATCCCACCTTATAAGCCCACGAGCTTTAATTCTTCTAAACCTTATCCAAAAATGGTACAATTATGATAAGTTTTATTGGTGGCATGATACGATAGGTCATTCTCATGAAAATTGTCATGATATTCAATGATTATTTCTTACCTCCTTGTTTGGTCAACATTTTAATAATTTAACACTCTTACCAAATAATTTTATTAAGACTATATTAAATTATCTTAACATCAATCTAACTGAATAAAATCCCATCAACATTGACTACAAATTGATCAAATTCAACCCCGTCCTAATTAAAATCATATTCTAATGTTTTCCAAACCATAGTTGATACTCCCTCCTAAAATAATGAATAAAAGATAACTAACATTACAAAATTCAAGTGGGGGGTAATATTTGTCAAACCTCAACATCCTAAGTCATATGCACCCAAAGAGACTCTAATTAAAATTACTACTCTAAAGCACATAATAAATTTTCCTTATTTAGCCTATATACCTATTTAGACCTCTCCTAAATTTCCTATGTCGTTATAAAAATCTTTTAAATCCAACATATTGACACATTTACCTATCTCAAATTGCATCATTTAACCTAATGTTGTTCATTATATAAATTTATTTTTATTAAACTACATCATCTTGTCTCATGCATTTCACCCTAACAGTTTAGTTTCATCAAAATACATGGATCAACCTAATTTAGTTTATTATAATAGTTAATTTTCAACTAACTTCATTGAAAAACACAATAGAGTTCATTATATCTTTAACTTACCAAACTATGTCAAACATCATGATGCAATTCATTTGATCTCTGATTATTCATTTATATCTCACATTTTGGGGAATATTGTGATACCCACCCTTATATTCATATACATGTTGGGGAATACTAAAATGCCAATAATTTTATAATTTCACATTTTGGTACATCTTGTGATTATAACCCTCTACTCATTTTACCCTCTAGGGGCATTTTCTGATGCCCACCCTTTATATTTTGGCATCTTGATATTTTATCCTTACCATGAATTACCCATAAAGAAACATTACAATATTTATCATCATCACCAAATTGAGCATAATTTCTTTCCAATACATGTATACTTACATTTAAAATCTTCTTCTCTAATATAGTTAGCATAAATTTATTTTGTTATTTTGTCTCATGTTTATTTCATTTTCTATGTTTTAACTACATTCCCCCTTTTGGGATTATTTTCCTCATACCATTTCTTACTTTTTTATTCTTTCATATATTTATTTTTATCCTTAGATTCCCTTGAAATTCTTAGTTATCACATTTGGATTTTTTATCATTTTACTTACACCATTACTTCCTTTTGGTTCTTTGATATTTCTACTTTCAGCCTCTGTTTCTCTTGTAGATATTAGGTATCACCTTAGGGTTCTATTGATTTAATATTTAACACATTTTTAAAATCATTTTTTTTCATTAGTCTCCTTGTGATTATTTTGACCCTATTTAATTTTTCCCTCTATTGGTATGATTATTATTTTTCCCTTTTTTTGGATGATCATTACTTTCCCCCTCTTTTGGGATGACTACTACTTTCACTAGTGTTTATGTTATATCCATTGTAAGTTGTTACTGATACCATAATGACATAATTATCATAGCATATAATTTTTCCTTTTGAATCATTTTTTACCTCATTATGATCATCTATAAGCATATTACTCATTTTATAATTATTATTAGATGGAAAAATATTCCATCATCCCGATTTCCCCCTTATTTCCTTTCACTTGAGTCACACATAGGTCAAATTTGGGATTTCAGACTCACATTTTGGGAAATTATATGATTATTTAGACACCATGGTTAGTAGGTTATTGTTTCTAGTGGCCAAAGGTAAGTTGTTTTATTCTAGAAACTTATTTAAATCATTTTTGGATTTTTGAATCTATATGGAGTAAAATAAAAATATTAAAGAATTAATATAAAAATAAAATCATAAGGTATACTATATTAAAAATTTAGATCACACAAAAATACATGATATTTTTTTGGCACATATTTTATCCTACTTTAAGCTTAAACTCTATAGTTGGCCTCATGATAGATTCGAGGTCCATTGGGGTGTGGTAGGCTAGAAGAATAAGATAAGAGGTATTATATCATTACATCATTATGTATTCCTACATTATTTTTCAACCTATCTTATCACACAAGTACCCAATATTTGTAGTAGGTTGATGACTCTATAATGGGTCCTCAAAAGTGGGGAAAATATTTTGGGAAGGTAGGATCATTTTACATTAATTAATTTATTGTATGGGATAATTTATATATGTAACTTGTTATACAATTTTTTTTTTCAATATTTAGAGTGTCATATGTCCTTGATTTTCATATTTCTTAGCCTTTCCTACTTTTCTTCAATTTATAATTATCAATAAGGATTTATGCATCACGTGTATGCCACCTCAAATTATTTATTTTCATCATATATTATTTGATATAAATTTGATGGATATCTCTTTATTTTGATCAAATCCTTTATCACATATTCCTAATTTTGCCTCTTTGCTTTCAGTTTGCGAGTATGTATTATAATACCTAGGAACTTAACCAAGACACTCACAAACATCCATCCTCATTTTAATTAATCATTGTCCCCTCTTATGGTTATTTAGTTAAATTTAATTATATAATCATTTGGTTCCTTCTAATTATGCCACTTTACTTTTAGTTTATGAATTTTATTTTAATGTCATGGATAACAACTGAAGAATTCCTTACAAGTGCCCATCATGATTCATAAACTATGTGTATATTACACTCTAAGTTTCACCAACATAGACCCTTTCAAGTCAATATGTTTCTCTCATTTTTTGTGCCATAAAAAACACCCACAATGTTATTTAAATATGTATTCACAATCTTATGATTGTTATATACAAAATAAAAAATAATATACAACCATTCACATGCAATTTACAAATGCTATATACATTGAATATATTCTTATGCACTCTAAACATGATACTAATCCATACATTATTGGATAGAAGTGTAACACTAAAGGGTAAGTTATTTAACCTTAAAGAAACAAGTAATATTATTATTTATGATGTATATTGAGCTCTCTTAATTATTTCTATATCACCCTAGTTTTGAGGAATGGAAACATGAACATAAATGAAAAAAACATAGCCAAAAACACATCAAAAATATATATCACAAGACATACCCTAGAAAACTAAATGTGATAAAAATCTAGCAAGAGTGAATCCATTCTTCCTTATCTCCATTATCTTATTTAGTTCAAAATATTTCCCTTCTTGGGAGTATAATGAAAACCAAACTTATGGCTCCCAAAATTTTAATGATCTCTTCAATATTTTATGGAAAATTTGCCTCTAAATGATGGATAACTATTGAATTAATATATCTCAATAATCTTGTCATAAAATACTAAAATCAATTATCTTAGTTATGTGGTCCCCCTATTTAGATGTATTTTTATGGGTTTATTATTTTTGATCTTATAATATTTTATCCTCTTTTGTATTTCCTTGCCCACTGCTATATTTAAATTTTTTATAGCCTCATAACCTACTATGAATCTCAATTAGACCACCAAAATGAGGTAAAAAGATTTATAAAATTTATAAATCATGTGACTTCATAATTATATATTTAAATATAGAGATGATTAGTTAGAATTGGGAGATGAACAATTAAACTTTGGATTTTGATACTTCGATATCATATTTTGACTTGCCATAAATTTTGAAAAACTCTAAAAGCCATAAATTTTTCATACAAACTCAAGAATACATGACATTTTACTTATTTAATTTTTAGAGAAGAACTCCAACATATACTAAAAATTTAGTTTTTCTATCAACCAATTATTATTTTATCCCATAAACATAAACTAACACTTTTTCAAGACTTGACATATTAAAAATTAATCATGTTTGATAGTAGATTATCTTCCCAACTAATTTGGATGATATACATGATCAAATTTATGGTTGCATTATCTTTTCTCTTCAAACTATCTAATTTTAATCCTTGTCATGTCTTTAGGTGATCATTCTTTCCTACATCACATTTTAGCGGAAGCACTAGGTTTGAGTTATCATTGCTTAGAAATTTATTTTTTATTTTATCCATCATGCTATTATTATATTTGTATGGACTTCACTTATGTGACATAGGAAATTTTTCATAATTACATGTTTTTACTTATGTTTGACTTGACATTATTGTCGTACATATTGAATTACATTTTATTTTTGGTCATACATTTTTTCTTCATGTTTCATTTTACATACTTATATTACTTGAGATCACATTCTTTAATTACGTATATTTATCAAATTTTTCTTACATTTTTATTCCATTTAATTATAATTATTTACATATTTAATCTTTTATGATGTGGTTGACATTAATTTTTATCATTTACTTCATCATTTTTCACATTATTTATTTGTTGATTTTACAAATACTTTCATAAGATGTCATTTTTATCATCTTAGCTTTTTGTTCTTTTTGCCATGTATTTTTTTTCATTATTAAAAAATAGTAATAATACATATATCATGATATTGGTAGTTTGTAGTTAGTAATGATGAGATTATGTCATGTGCCCATATCTTTGTTTCCAAGGTCCTTTTCACAAACTAAAATAAGACTTAGAATTCTAGTAAGATATAGAATTTATAAATGATAAAAACAATGAGTCTATTTTAGATATTCATAAAGAAAACATGGAAAACATTAATCTGAGCATATAAATTAGTTCAAAACCATATTATATTTTCATACTGTAAATTACTTCCTCTATTTTGTTACATATTCAATGAGGTCTTACAATTATATAGGAATGCTTTCCATATAAATAGGGTGAACCATATCACTACAAATTTCTCCCATAAATCTCCTCACACCCTATTCTTAATCTCAAACCTATAATCTTAATATTATTATAACATACAAAAATATATCTAACCAAAAAACATATTCTAATAAATAATCTATATTAGTAATATTATTGTAACAATATTAAGACAAACAAATATATTACACAAATATATATAATAATGAATTATCACTTTCATAATTATTCACTTGAATTAATGTGAGGACTAAACATTTGCTAACATCCCCCACCTCAGGCCTTACATGGTAATATATGTTTCATAGGGTTTAATGAAAGTAAATAAGGAAAATATATAATTATTATCAACCATTCATTGTTGATAACACATCAAATGAATTAGTGTTGGAAATTCAAATAGGTACATCTACCATCAACCATTCACTAAGGGAACCACATCAACTTACACAGTGTGGGAACTTATGACTAGGAAGCTATTATTCAACTTCAACTCTTGTATCTCATAAACACCTCTTTTATGTAGTACACTATGTGTAAAAATAGGAAATACATCTCTTATTTTTCACACATAAAAACAAGTGCACAAAATAAAATATGTGTGTGTCTGTGTGTGTGTGTGTGTGTGTGTGTGTGTGTGTGTGTGTGTGTGTGTGTGTGTGTGTGTGTGTGTGTGTGTGTGTGTGTGTGTGTGTGTGTGTGTGTGTGTGTGTGACTATATCAAAAACACCCCTTCATTAGTGGAAAATGAGAGGCATATAGTGCCTTTATCTTCCATTTTCCCCCAACCTCCAATAGGTAAATCTACTCACTTAGTAAAAGTGTTGATAAAGCTTAGATGCATTAGTTTTGTGAGGATAAATCTTCCCATAATTTAGACATCACATACAAGTGATAATGCACCCTTTACAATTATATTTGACATATTTGACATTGAATCAATGAGAAAATGACTTATCTATCAACATTTCTAAATTTTTGACATAAATATATTAGTTTAAAAATTTTAACTTATGACTCTTTTATGATTTTGACTCCTTGATGACACATAACTTAGAAAAACTATAATATTGACATACTTGACAAAATTTATTTAAACTGACTAAAACACTATTTTTTATTTCTTATTTTATATGATAAATATTCTGGGTTTTGAATATCCCAAAATTTAATACAAAGGAGATAAAAATGTATCATCTATGTAGAAAAATAATGCCTCTAACATTAGTAATGGGGAAAGTAAAACAACATTGTGCCAAGAAAAAAACAAGATAAAATAAATAGTGGTACTTCCCAACCACTTAATGTGAATTAACATCAATCTACCTCTTTCTTTTTTCATTAAAAAAATGTCTTTTACAGTTCTATTTTTGGTCCCTCCAACCCATTAGTTTCTACCTAGATTCCCCCTTAGCAGAGGGTCATATAGGAAGGATGTAACACTGCTTTAGTACATTTTTATTTTTATACACCTTTATATAGCCTTTTTTATTTTCTAAAATAACACATGGTTGGGATTTGTGTTTCATTTTTAGTTCCCTAAATTTTTTTTCCCTAGATAACTCCAAGCTTGGGAACTTATCAAAGGAGGAGACTAGTATAGAAGGGATTACCATATTCGTGGCTTTACTTGGAGAGATAAGGTATTTTAACAAAACATATTTAGATTGAGGAGGAATTTTAAGGTTGTTGTTTATAATAGAGGGTTAAAGATATTTCAAAGGTGACTCACTATCACAACCATTTGGATCTTCTTCAAAATCCACCTATAGAAGGTTATTATTTTAGTCTTTCCACCAAGTGGATTCCTTCTTTTTTTATTGAGGGAAATGTAGTTTTTGGTTAAGTGGTTTTTATTAAAAAACATATAAAATTGAAATAAATACCTTCATAGTCCATGGGATGGGACAAAGAGTGATCCCTATCTTGTAGAGTGATATTTATAGGCAACATATTGGAGGCTTCAATATTCACTAAAATTCTCACAAAAGTAGTGCAATAAAAATGGTCAATATCATGATGCATTTGTAGGTAATCACCCATTGAATAACGAATATCTTTTTAACTAGATTAAGTCCAAAAATAGAGATGAAGATAGGGTAGATAAACCGAAATGGGTTTTCCATTAAGTGGTTATGTGAGGGGGTTAAAGGTAGAGGACCATGGTTTGATGACAAGGGGTGGTGATTCAATGTCTAGAAATTATTTTGAATCTCTTCCTTGTCTTAAATATTGTGGAACATAATAACAAAGAAACGTTTTACACAATGGTAAGTATAAAGAGTACCTAAAAGGATGGGTTACCAATGATTAAATATCTAGGCATGCAACTCTTGAAGTTTTGGCTAGTAATTTATGAATATATATATGAGACTTTTGGCTAAGAAGAATTATTTTGATCTAATCACTTGTTTGATATCCTCATCAAATATCACAATACGGTTAGAAGATGTTGTTTTGAGAGTTATGATATCTAATTTTGGTTTTTTTAATGATATACTACCTTAGAAAAGGGTATATGCTTTCAAAGATCTAATGCATCTTCCATTTCCATGGCATCCAGGATTCTATTTGCAATAGGGGAGATTTTTCCATGAACAAAAATGGGAGTAGTGTTGGTCTTCCACCCATTGATATCCTTCTCCATAGAATAGTCCAACATATAATGGATTTTACCATGAATATGATGGTAAGTAGCATCATTATTTTACATAAAGATGACCCTCTAACTAGAGTCACCAGACAAACTTTTGCCCTAAGTGTGAGGGGAAGAAATGGTGGTCTTCCATATAAAAATGACCATATGCCAAAAATATCCAAATACTAAAGTGATTTTTATATGAAAATGAAGTGAAGAAACATTGATATTATACATAGTGACATCCATCTTCCCAAAATTTCTAGACAAAGTGGATATTCTACTATGAGCATGAGGGAAACAATAATTGTATTTCATGTAGTGATGGCCTCTTACCTAGAATCACCAGACACAATGGATCTTATACCATGAGTTAAAGGAGAAGAAATGATGGTCTTATGTATAGTGATGGACTTCTACCTATAATCACCAGACATAGGAGAGATTCTACTTAGAACATGAATGTAATTAGTTAGGGTCTTCCATGTAGCAATGACGTTTTATCTAGAATCATCAAACACAAGAGAACCCATGTCTATATTGGTGTTCTCATTTTTCCACTCAAAATAAAATTCATAATTTTTATGATCTTCAATAATGGTTGGGAGCCATAGCCCACAAAAGAGTTCTAAAAATTTAATCTACATCTGAAGCTTAATGGGGGTGGGTTTGGGTCTATAATGTCCACTAAATGATCTACTACTAAAGCATCTTGCTATGATTTATGTGGAAAATATGGAGAAGTTAAAATACCACCTCAAGGTGACCTCATGGTGCCTTTAGAGTCTAGGTGACATTGAAATTCCCCACTCCACACACCATAGGTAAATCAAGGATTAAACCTAAGACATGGGTGACCTAAGTTATTGTAGATACTATAATACTATTGAAGAAATGAACTTGAATCAAATAATAAATAGACAAAGACTCTTCACCATGAATCATTAAAAAAATACCTTTTGAAATGAACAAATTATTTAACTTAAGCACATGTCTCAATAAACTTGATTGAACTGACACTAGACAAGACTCTAAATATTAAATATATAATTACCTCGTATATTAATCAGATAATTGATCAATATAAATACATTTGACATTAAAAAAATATGCAATATTAACTTTGGATATTAATCATTTATTACAAAAATACTATAAATAAATAAAATCTAAAAATAATTAAATAAACTAATCAACTAAAATCTAATAATAGGAAAATAGAGAATGGATTTAAAAAAAATTGATCTATAGATTGATGGTGGTTTTAATTTCCCAAATAATGATTACACATGGACTAATTTAATGGAGGTGCAATGTGGATAATTATAATAAATTTAATGGATAATAACAACATTGACATGTTAAATGTGGAGAGATATGTTATAATGTGGTGAGTCCTAGAATTGAATAGACATGCACATCAAATCTATGTAGTGCATGAAGAGATGCTAATGTAAAATAAATTTCATTCCCAACCAATTACTAATTTTATAATTGAATTAAAATATTATAAACTACATGGAAAGGATTTCACATCCACAAGTTGAATATGACAAGAGTTGTGCAACTTTTGAGGTAGAGATGTCACCTTTGGAATGGGCCTAATCCATGTATCAACTGGATCTAAAAATTACAAACCATTAATAGTATTTAAAATTTATTCGAAAATGCCATATAGAGAAAAATAGGTTTGTTCAAGTAGTCCAATAAAACTTATACTAACTAGAAATAATTGATGCAAATGAGAATTTTACAAAATGGAAATTCACCAATGTTATAGTGGTTGAGATTATAAACAAGAATAATGATCTTGAGGCTAGCTTCAAATGTTTTTTGAATACACACTTCTCAAGGAGGATTGTGTTCAAGATTTTATAATATCATACACTTCAAAGGATATGGATCTCTAAATTGAGATGAATTATAATAAATGTCTTGTCTAATAATAGATTAAATAGAAATGTATAACTATGCATAGAATGACATCAAAATAATATCTAAGCAAACTAATATCATAGAATTTTCTTAGACTACATGTAGAACTGTTATTATTTTTATTATTCACCAGGGTAGTTAATAACTATAATTATTTTTTCCCCATACTCTCACAAGTATCCATTAGAGGATCAATAATCAACTTTGATATGAGATAATGAATCTGGTTTAGATCTTCATAAAGAAAACATGGAGAACATGAATATGAACATAAAAAATTAGTTCAAAACCATATTATATTATCACACTAAAAATTAGTTCCTCTATTATATTACATGTTCATTCATGCATTACAATTATATAGGAACTATTTTCCTATAAATAGGGTGAACCATATCACCAAAAATCTCTCCCATAATATCTCCTCACACCCTATTCTTACTCACAAACCTAAATTGTAATATTTTTTTAACATAAAAAAAAAAAAAAACTAGATAATTAATTTTAACAACTAATCTATATTCATAATATTATTGTAATAATCTTACAAGAACCAAATATATTCTACCCAAATATATCTAGCAGTGAAGTATTACTTTCATAATTATTCACACAAATTAATTTGAGGACTAAATATTTCCTAAAAAAATTGTAATACTTTGTAATTTTATCTTATTTTTCAAGTCCACCTCTTTGTTTTACATGGTGGCCACCTTCCATCATCTACTACACAATTAATTTTTTTTATCAAGGTAAGTGAAGGTAAACATTTTAATTTTATTTACTTTCATTTAATTATAGTTATTTCATTTTACTTATATTTTTGTGTTGTTGTGTCCTTTACCAAAGAACCATATCATGTTATAGTATTATGAAATGTGATGATATTCAAGTGCATCATATGTATACACATAATATTTTACAGTTTTATCACTTATTAGGGATTTCTCTTATACCTACTTATAAAACATCTATCTCTCTAAATGCATACCTTAAAGGGTGCACTCAGAAATGGGTGGGTAACCTTGTGGTTATTTGTGAGAGATGTTACTATGATATCATGATTACATCATTTGTATCATAAATATAGATTCTTTAGATTATCTTATAATTTATCTGCTTCCATCCTATCATATTTATGTTACCATTTACCCTTATATCCTAGGGCATCAACATGTTTGATATCATATATTTGATACATTTCACCTTCCTTTATTATATTAGCTACATAAAGGCAGTTATAAGCCTATATTTTGACATATTTACTACATCTTCCTATTTGATATCATTATGTGTCAAATAGCATCTTCCAATTGTATCAACCAGGCTAATATATTTGGATTATATTTTTAGTTTGGTTTTAGGTATTAGATCAATATATAGTGGTAATATTTCATTAAAATTAGATCATATACACTCTATTTACCATTATTTAACATTCACTTCTACCATAAGTCATATTTGGATTAGTTTTTGGTTTATAACCTACTCTTGAAGAAACTTGTCTTTTGGTAGTCTTCAGAGCTCAATATGAAAAGTCATTAGGAGTCCTATTTTAGTATATATTGAGTCTTTATCTAACCTTTCTAATTTTTTGACACAAATATTTTTTTTAAAGCTTTACTTGAGCCAAGGTAGTGATTGATTCTCGAATGTTTCACACAAAGGTAATTATTTATAACCTTTTCATCATTCAATATTTACTTAGTAGATGGATGTTGTTTGTTCCTTAGTGAATAAATGTTTGTGTATCCTTATATAGGCTCTCTCTATATCTAATATTGGTGTGGCTATACTATTTTTTATACTTTCCATATCAAATTTTAGGTCTCCTAAACCCCCATTTGGTTAACCATGGCACCTTACCAATTACTATCATTTTAACTACTTTTCCCCTAGTTTAGTTTACATTCATAACTACTTATATTTTTTACATGAAATGATTTAATTTGGTAGTGGTCTAGTGATATATATTTCCTTATTTCATAATATTATGTTTTATACCCTTTCATCTTGGGATTTTTGACATAAGAAACCCTCTATAAGATCTATAGATTTCATTAGTGATTATAGGTAAGTGTCAGAGTTGTGGGACAATTATATGGGAATTTACCATAATAGATAGGTGTTAATGAAATTACATGTATGTGTAATATCAATAAAATTTATAAAGTATTTGAATTGAGGCTCATAATCATTGAACCATAATGCACATGTGTTATAACATGTAAGTGATATAGCATATACGCATTTAATTTTTAAAAAAAATAAATGTGCAAAACATGGGAGACTAAAATTTAAAGTGACAAAAGAACCTATGGACTATAACTTGTACACATTATAACATGTACATTTTTTAGTAAATTTTCACCAAAAATCACAAAAAATATATTCATTTGTGTTTTGGGTGCAAAGAAACTGAAATGTAATTTATTCCTTATACTTTAAATATATTTTAATAAATATAATAAATTATGGTCACTACACATCTAATAGATTTGGTCTCATAGTTACATGCCTTAAAATACAAAATATAATTTTTAAAAATTCAATATGATCATTACTTATTTACTTTTATGGTTTAAGTATTTAATTTAGGGATTTCAAGGAATAAATTTTGTAATTTATGTCCAATTTAAGTAAATATATAGTAATTTTTATGTTTTTGTGCCTTATGAGTTATTTTTTAGCATTCTTAAGAGTCATAGGTTTGTAAAAATTTGAAGTTTAAAAACCAATAACATTAAATTTAAGAAAAAATAGTGTGATTGGGGAAACATATGTTACATTAATGACCTTTGCATATTAAATGACCACTTTATGTTTATTTAACTTGCTCATCAACCCTGCCTCATCCCTGATCACTTCTTCTCTTTCCCTCATCATCCTTAATCACTCTCTCCTTATCCATCCTCATCCATAATCACTCCCTCATTAACCTTTATTATCCCTATTCATCTCTTATCACTCCATTATAATTCCTAATCACTCATCCATTGAACATCACCTTCCCTTATCATCCCTAATCACTCCCTCCTCAACCCTCACAATACATAATCACTCTTTACTCATCCCTCATCATCATATTATTTACCATCACCATCCATCATCATCCATAATCACTCCATAATCCATAATCACTTCATAATTAACCTTCACCATCCCTCACCATCTTTTATCACTCCCTCATCATATCTAATCACTCCCTCATCATCCCTTATCACTCTCTCATTGACCCTCACTATCCCTCACCATACCTAATAACTCCCTCATCATCCTTAATCACTCCCTTTTTGACCCTCTCCATAACTCATCATCTCTAATAACTCATTATCCATATCTCATAATACCTAATCACTCCTTCCTCATCCCTCATAATCCATAATCACTACCTCTTTATCCATCATCATCCATGATCACTCCTTAATTTACCCTCACCAACCCTCGTTATCCTTAATGACACTATCATCATCCCTCATCATCATTAATAAATCCATCATCATCCCTCCTCATCCCTAATCACTCCTTATGATAATTTGATTGTTGATGCAGTGACTTTTCACTTATGCCCAATTGTCTTTTTTTCCAATTCTAAATTTTACTCACTAAAGTAAGACCCAAATAAAATATTCTTTAAACCATCTTATTTCACTTAAATAATGAACTTAAAAACATCATATTATTACCTATTTATATTTGTATATATATATGGTGATCCATACTTAGAGCATGGAGAGAGAGTGTATCTAGAGCCCCAAGATAGAATAAATTGGTAGGAAGGATCACAAAAGATGTGATAATTTTTTTATTATTTACTTATATAGATTATAATTTTGGAATAAAATAATCCCCATCCTAGATTTTTGAATCCCAATTTATATCTATATATATAGTATAAATTAGAGACTACTTGAAAATTCTAATCGAACCCCATATTTGACTTCTCATTTTATCTATGTCATTGATTTTCAACCCTAATTGTCTCTCATTATCCCTAAACATGATATAATTAGACATAATTATCCCCCATTATCCTTAATAACTCATTCATCAAACCTCATCATCTATAATCACTCCCTTATCAACCCTCATCATCCCTCATAGTCTCTAATAACACCTTTATCAACCTTCATTGTCCCTAATCAATCCTCATTTTGCATCATCATACCTAATCATTCCCTCATATTACATCATCATCACTTATAATTATTTTATCATCCCTCCTCATCTGTAATCACTTTAGTCAATACCTTTATGGTGGGCATAATATCTTTTTGCTTGTGTCCATCATTGCTAGTTACTCCTTTGTCTAAATATGCTATAATTTACACTTTTATTTATAGATATGGCTTGGTTATTTAATTAAGTAACATGTATAGAATATATAATTAAGATATATATGGTCAATATTAGATATGGGTATTACAGATAAATATATTACTTGAGTATTTTATGATACAACTCGTACTCAAGTAGGGAGGGCATATTGAAGTAGATAACTCAAGTATGTAGGATAATAATGATAGGTAAGAAATACTAAAGTATTATAATTTATGTAGGGAATATTAAAAATCAATATATGGATTGGGCATTTAGGTACAAGGCATACGTAAGATCAACATATGCCTTAAATAGTTTATCCAATCGATATATAGCTCAAATATGGATCAAATATAAGGTATGAGAAGGGATGAGAAGGTAATGTGTATAGATTATTAGGGTTATTGAGGGATAAATTAGGGATGATGAGGGATAGTGATGATAAATACGGGAGTGATTAGGGATTACGAGGAATGGTGAGGCTAGAGTTATTAAATATTAAGAAGGATGAGGAGGCAATGATTAGGGATGATTAATATATGGTGATGGAAAATTAAGGAGTGATTAATAATTATAATGGAGTAATTAAATATGATGAGAGGCAATTAATGTCAATGAAGAATTGGTTTAGGATGTTGAGTGATGAGGAGGGAGTGATTAGGGATGACAAGCAAGTTAAATTAACACAAATTGGTCATTTTATGTTTATAAGTCATTATAATGACCTATGTTACCTCAATATAACTATTTTTTTTTGAATTCCAATTGAGTTTTTTTTAATCTTCATTTTTGAAAAAGTTAAGAGACCTAGAAATGGCAATAAGTAATCTAGAAAACACCAAAAAATAAAGAATGACTATCTGTAGTCTATATATATGTAAGGAAATAAATAATTAGGTATGTAAATAATATATGAAATATACATATAATGAATCAAGAACCCTTAATTTCTAAGAATTTATTTTATAAAGGGAAACTAGGTATGAAAATAATAAGGCTATATATTAGAAAACAATCTTCCCTTGCATTTTTAGTAAGGAAATGGTAAGTAGGTAGCTTAATAACAAAGATATATAATAAAAATAAATATTCCCATAATATATATGACATAATATAGAATTAAAATAAATTTATATATGGGTAAGGAAAACTTCCCTTGATAGCTATGCCTTACTCCCTTGTTATCTCTCAGACTAGCTCTAAGTATTCCCTCTTAGGTACACTGCATTAAAGCATATGCCCTTCTTTGCATTCATATATATATATATATATATATATATATATATATATATATATATATATATATATGTGGTTGGTTATATTAAAATATTTATTTTTGGAAACACACTCTAATGGAAAACAAATTAGGACACACTCTACCAGATTGGTGATTGCCTATCTATCTATTTGGCAATCCACTCTACTATGGATAGACTCTTGATGACATATAGAGAAAATGAGAAGTAAACTATGGGGTTGGGATTCAAATGATAAAATATTATCCAAATTTACCTATATAAATATAAATAAATTAGGGTTCTCAACTCTAATATTAGGATTATTATATTCCCAAATACCAATTTATATATGCAAGTAATAAAATTTCATCCCACCCTTTTATCTCTTTTCTACCTATTTATTTTAGTCCAAGGGTCTGGATACACACTCTCTAAATGATAAGGTTTATTAATTATATCCATATATTTTAAATGTCTCTTAAAATTAAACATAATGTAAATCTATATTAAAATCTATCTATAAGCATCCAACATAGGTGGAAGGCTAAAACGAGCATGCTTTGGATAAGTCATAAGATGCAAATAGACTTAAGTTCTATAAAAAAAAGAGAAAAAGTTTTAAATTATTTAATATATGATAATTATCAAATAAATAAATAAATAAAATAATAATAAAGATAATAATGAGGAAAGGTGGGAAAAAGGTCTCTAGGTTTGGTGTAGAGTGGGTGATGGTCTGTAGGGTTTACAAAACTGTAATATAGGTTTTGACATTGTGAAAAAATAAAAATAATGATTTAATTATTATTTTTTATTCATTAAAAAATTATGGTATTTATTATCACATGTTATTTTTAATTTACATTCTTAATTTCTATAGCTATAATGGTCACAGGAACTACAAAAGTTTGTAGTAGAATCTTTAGAATGATAGTCTAGATAAGAAGGTACTTTATATTTATTTTAGGATTATTAAAACCTAAAAGAGGGAATATAATATTAAAAATGATGTTATTATAGTATTTTAAGGTTTAAAAAATATTAAAACCATGTCATATAATTTTATATAAGTGCTTGAGAAAGTAGCAGGTCTAAAATCTAGATTTTTATTTAGCAGAGTTTGAGAAAAGGACATTTTCACATAATTTTATGATTATGAAGGCCTAAGGAATATTTATAGGTAATTAAAACTTTTGTGTGTATTAATAAACTAAAAAATATCATGTTTTAGTCATTACAACTCAATATTTTCCAATTTACTTCTCCCACATTTGTGGAGGACTATGTGAACCCTTAACTAGTGTTCAATAAACAAAAACTCATATATCTTTATATAAAAGTAGTATAAACATAAAAAAAAATATATAGGCATATAAGAATGTTTTTAAAATAATATAGGTTATGTCATGACTTTAAAGTCCCTAGAAGACAACATAATCATGTCATTATTTTTTAACGGGCCTCAAATAGGCCTAAAACAAGGCTAAAGGTGTACTCTTTCAAAGTCTTTTAAAAATCAAAGTTTTAGTAGAATTTATAATGTGTTAATTGTCATGTGTAATGAAAAAAAGAGTGCATGAATTAATTTTTATGATCATTAATATTATTTTGGATCCATAACCCATTAAACAATATATTAAACTTAAGTGAGAGGGCTAGAAACCCTATTTTGTTACTTTTGTGTGAGAATTAAGTGCAAAGAATGTGTTTTAATATTTAGGACTTAAAACATGTAAATTTATGGTTATTAAATAGATGAGTATACAAAACTAGTTAAACTATATGCAATAAATATATCCACTTTTTAATATAGAATTGAATAGCTTTGGCTTTTCTAAAAATAGTAATAAATAGTACAAGTAATAACTTGCCTAGAAAAAAATTGATACATATAATCTAGGTGATGAAAACTAAGATGGAAGTTGGTATACACATTGTAAACTATATCCTAGTGTAAAAACCCATCTTGTATAATAATTCCATAATTTAATGATAGTGCTATTATTGGAAAAGTTGTGGTAGTGTCCTAATATTGGTAGTAGTATCCTCTATGCAGGACTATCTTGAGATTCTTGGTGCACCTATGTCTAGATCTTTGAGGTCTATTAATACATGCACAAGTTTTAAAACCCTATATTTTTCCTATAATGATTGATTTGATGAGAAAAAACTAATACTCTATGTAGATATGGCATCCATTTGGCATGGATCTTAACAATGTGTTTGTTAGTAGGGTAGTCTAGACATGCTCAACACCTTGTTATGAAGATAGTTTCCTCCATAAAAATATCTTGAGGAGGGATCAAGCCTAATCTAGTCATCCATACCTAATTATTTGTGAAATTACAAGTCATCCTACTATGATAGTGGCCCTAAGTGACTTGAAAGTGCTTAAGACTATAAATTTAGATAATCTAATCTTAGGGATCTTGTAGATGGTAGTAAGAAAAATTAGGGTAAAGTAGCGATTGATAACCTTAAGTTTTCTTAGTTTGTTATGAGTTTTTGTATTTTACATCTCATTTCATCTAGTGGTTAGAGGGATAAATTTCATTATTTATACTATTTTAATGTGTGTGGTTGATAAAAGAGGTCTAGGTTGACCTTATGAAGTTCTATTTTTGAAAATATATCCATCTGGGAAAATATATGTAGAATGCATTAGTGCAATTTATGGGATGCTAACACCATATATAACTATTTTCTTTATTAAGATGCTAGTTTCTAGCTAGCATAATCCTAGGCATGAAGGTTCGAGATCAGGAAATGAGTGTCTAGGACTACTTTAGATCTGATTAGGGATGATTATGGCCCATATAAAGGTTGGATAAGTATGATAATATGCTCTAGGATGAGTATATGGATAATATAGGGATAGAGAATATTAAGTAACACTCTTAGCACTCAAATACCCCTTTTTTGTGGAGTACATTACCCCTTTATTTATAAATATAGTAATATGAAATTACTAAGATGAAGGAAGAAGAAGTATACCTAGACTTACATGGATTTGAAGGCTATGAATTTAGGTTTGAGTATGTTAAGCATGATCTAATGCATGTCCTACAAGTGAAAATTTCATAAATAAGTCCTTACTTAAGGGATATCAAAATCAAAAGACTAAACCAATTAAATAAGTAAAACTAAGTAAAGATATAGGAAAGAGGAATGTAATGAATACACTTCATTGGGTATATGAACTAATGCATGAACCTGGTGATCACATGTGTGTACATGTATATAGTGATCAATCGATGAATAACTTGGATTGAGTTTATGGCTTACTTAATCCTCATGTGTGGGTGGATTAATAAAACAATATAGTTTCAAATACATCATTACCCACCCATATTTGGTGTATCATGACCTATGAATAGCTTAAATTGGACTTATAGTGTGTCCAACCCTCTCATGTGGGTGCATCAAGAACTGAAGTAGGATATGTCTCCATCATTTCCCATTCATGTTTAGTATATGAATCTAAAAATAAAATTGCATGAAGTAACTTAAAATATTTAATTGGGTTTGTTAGATCTATGGCCACTCAATAAAATTAGGTAACTCTGAGCCACTCAAAAATGCCAACCATTACAGATGGAGTAAGGCATAAAAATAGTGCTTAACCTAGAATATGATGTTGGGTGTAGATAACATAGATAATGACATGAATTTTTCATTCCATATAATCAACTAGTGTGTATGTGAGAATTTAGAAACCATTTACCATACACATGCCCCCAAACCTGATATCTAAGAATATGGATTATAGAATAAGTTGTAATAAACTATTGTAATCACTTAAAAGTGGTAATTGGATGTTAAGAGTGTTGCTTGAGTTCAAATATTCCTATCTTATCCCTATATCTATCCTAAGATACTTATACACACTTTTTAAGTCATTCAACAAACAAAAACCACCTATAATTAGTCAAAACATAGTCTTAAAACTATCTTCTCAAATCCCAACCCAACTTTCTTAGTAGTTTACCAAGTGGAAATTAGTGCCACATTTGGGATATTATAGTCACATGGTTCTAGTGTCCCCAACTAGGCATTACTGTCCTTATCCCTAAATCTTCCCAAAAAATACTTTCTTAAATGTGTGCCCATCCTATGTTTGGCCTAAGCATCTTTTCATATCCACTCAAGCTACATAAATCTATAAATACAAATCTAATTGACCTTTATTCACTATATGGAAAATATATGAAAAAACATGTTCAAACCAAAGACATGTTGATCAAATTTAAAGTATTTGATCCATATTCTACCCTACTTCTACATACTACCATCTAAAAAGTCCCTAATCCTAGTTTTAAAAGATTTTAAAATTCAACCACGTTTAAGACATCTAAGTACACTCTCATTCTATCATTCTTTTTAAATTATATCAAGCAATAGGTGGGAGAACTACATCAGGCTTGATCCCTCTCCATGGTATTGGTATATCGACAACTCTCTTCATAGTGGGGTTCTGAATATGTCCATCTTATCCTTCTAACGAACAAAAAATTATTGCTCATGACATAATTGCAAGGAGGATCATGATTTACACACTAAATCAAGTTTTCCAAGAATAAAATAGAGTTACAAGTTTCATACATGCAATAATAGTATCCAAAAACATAGGAACATGTGCTCCTAACAAATAGGAATAGTCTTACAAAGAGGACATTATTGCCAAATTGAGGGCACTACACAAACATGGCTCTACTTTCTATATGGGGTGATACTATTTAGTGAATAGATAGACTCTATAATCCTATTGATGACACTTAAAATTATCTAAAACATAACTTTCAAAACTCAGATCATTTATGAGAATTAGTTTTCAAGTAAGTCTATATTTATGCCTATTTATTTCCATTTTAAGAAATTCAAAGAAGGTCAAATGCTATAATAAATCAATTCTTAATTATTTTAATTTATTTAACTAATTTACACATCCTAATGCATTATTATAAACATGGAATTAGCATAGCTAAATCTTAAAAGGTTAAATCATTTGGTGAATTTGACTTACTTTGAATATTGTTTTAAACCCTAGCTCGCATTAATCCAAATTTTTGTGAAATAATTTAGGGATACCTCTTTTTAATTTTCTAATTTTTTTTGACAACCTAGCTAAATTAAATTAATTTATCATTAGGGTTTCAATTTATTTTACATATATTTTAAATTGGTGTAAAGAAACCATAAATTCAAACACCCTAACCCTAGACACAATTAGGGTTTGTATGCTTTTCTATTTATACTCAAATTTTAATTCCAAAAATATCAAATTTGCTAAAACATTTCATTTTTTACAATTTTCCATAAATTCCTATTCTTAAGAGGTTCAAAATATATCAAACTTGTTTTCCTACATTTCAAGCTACAATGTCATAATTTACCAATAGATTTGATGAAATCAATAAGATATAATTACAAGACTTTATGTCCAAACATAAGGATATACAAGATGATTTCATAAACATTCTTCAAGATTAACTCCAAAAGATAAACAATGGTCAACATTTAATCCCTCTAGTTAATAATGTTGTTACACCTCTAGTAAGGCCAACTAAACCAACTCAAGTATCACAACCTAATATTGTTATGCAACCATGAATGATAGCTACGACACTTATGGCTAGATATTCTACTCCAAATGTGTAATCCCTTATGCAAGAAGTTTTTTCTCTATAGTATAAGTTGTTACATCTCTAGAAGGGAGAAACTAGGCCATCACATGATTTGGATTCCAATATTATCTTGTATGCACCTTTGTCACATAACATAGTGTCAAATCCTTTACCATCTAGATTTTTGGCACCCAAGATCACATTATATGATGGAAAGGGTGACCTAGAGCATCACCTTAGAGCCTTTCATGCAACATGATAGAGTATATTTCTAATGATTGGCTTCTTAAAAATATATTTACACACAATATCAAGGATTATTCCCTACAATGGTTATATGATTTTAAAAATAAATCTATCACAACAATCAATTCTTTAGTTTATATGTTCTTAACACACTTCTCTATCAACATCCATGATAAGATATCATATGCACAAGTGGCATAGTTAAAGAAAAAGTCAAATAAGATTATTATCAATTATTTTCTATGATACAAGACAATATTATCCAAAACTCAATAGCTCTATGGTATAAAAAAAGATTTAGGATATATTGAAATAGAGTCTATTACCAAAATTAATTGAAGCTATCTTATTTAGTAACTTTTCCACATTTATCGATATGTGACACAGAATTAAGGATAGAGAGGTTATGCTATTAAAAATGGGAAAATAAAAGTATATAAATGGATTAAAATAAAATATTAAGAGTAAATACAAAACTCCATACAAGGTAAGTTCTATAGAAAACAAAAGTGATCAAAATTACACAATCAATGTAGCTTCAAGCCTTCTCCTGGTTTAGTTTTATCCGATCCTCATCACAAAGTCTTCACTAATCTTCTAGAGTCACTATCAAAATTTCTACATCAATTATTGGAGTGCAATGTGATATCTCTCCCTCCCATTAAATAGGTTTATATGACACATCATATTAAAAATATTTATGATTAAAATGCATTATGTGAGTATCATAGGGCACCAAGCCACAAGATAAATAGATGAATTAGCCTAAAACACAAGATACAATATCTCATTAAGGCTAAAATTATAGTTGTGGGCACACCCATATAGGCACAAAAATAACAAAAAATAGAGGTAATGTAAATTAATATATTATTAGATCATTTCCCAAAGAATATAATTAATGAGGTAGGGGGCATAATAAGTGTTCACTAAACATACTAAGTGCATCCACCACCAAATTCCTATCACATACTTACAAAAGAGACACGTCATTGCATACCATTATTGGCATGTATCACACTTTAGTTTTACATAGAGTACTTATCAAATTTTTAGAGAAGGAGATTGTGGATGATGATAAATATTATCATGCACTCTTCGTACGAGCCTACATATACCACCATCCTATTCACGGTGTTATGGTTGATAATGGGTCAATCATAAGGATGTGTACCATGATAATCTTACAAAATTTGGGATACATAGAGAAAGATATATTCTACATATACATAGTCATTAATGGTCTCAATGTCCACATTTAGAACTCTATCATGGAGATTGTGCTTCTATTATAGGTTAGACCAACACACATATCCACTTGGTTCTTAGTAGTACCTAATGGAGGTGTATTTGATATATTATTGAGTAGGCCATGATTATAATAGCTTTAAACCATCCCATATATAGTAAACCAATTCTTGAAGTATATACATAATAATAAGGTGGTTAATATTGAGGTTGTGCCATGTGAGTATCCTCTTCCCATCTCATAGGTAGTTTTAACACAATGTCCATCTATTGTTATAGCACTAACACCTATTATAGCTCTAAAATTGTTAGATATTTCATATTTATTAGTTACATTAGAGAATAAAAATCCTATACATACATCATAGTGTTCATTAGAGTCCTCTGAGTAGGCTAGGTCTACTCTTATGGTATCTACATGCACACATACTCTACCTTGAAGACCATTACTAGAGAGACCATTGCATTAGAGATATGTCATAGATTATAGAGGACCTTCCTCTACTTATATTATATTATGATATGTTTTGTTGGGTTTTAGGGGTTCCCAACATATGGTACCTACATCACATATAGTTTTTACTTATACCAGATGGGTCCCTAAGACCTCTACATTTCATAGGGCATTACAGTCAGTTCCACAACATCATATCATCACTACTCAGGTAGCTTCAAACTAAGACTATATAGTATAGTAGATCATGGCCTTATATTTCCCCTTACACACTACACACATGATCATATTCCCCCTTTCCAACATAGGTGATAATGATAGTGAGTCTTCCATGAGACTCATTAGTTATTATAGTTCCTACCATTGTATATATTTCCTTCTCTCTCTCACTCCTTCTACATAGCTTATTTTAATCTGATTGTAAAAAAATAATATAACATTAAAAAATACAAACACATTTAAATATCTAAAAAACATAAATTTTATAGATTATATACATTGATATGTTTACATTTCTAATACTTTCTAGATATTACATATTGTTATCTATCCTAATATAATCAGCTCTATCATACACATATGCTTCACTTGTTCTTTTCTAGTGCTTATATATTCAAGGCAAGACTCCATTCCACTAAATTGATCCAAACCAGCTACTATTTACCCATTGGGGTCATTTACACAAATCCAATTTTATACATTTGATACATCTACTTACTAGGGACATTACCTGCATAGTTGTTGTAACTATGTTTTTATATTTACATACTATACATTCTAATTACACATTGACTAATCTTTATATTTATCATTTATCATCATTTCTTATATTTTTTTATAGTTATAACTATATATTTTTAGTATATATGAATCCTATCATGTACATATATTTATACTAAATAATTATACATGCTTTCATTTATAATTTTCCTAGATTAGACATGATTTTGTTTCTTTCGATTCTTCCATATTTGAGGGCATTTGAATATTCCATTGTTATTTGGATCTATGACACTTCTCTATTTACATTCCTTGGACATGCACCCATGTCCCTTGTGTGTTCTTTATTACTTTTATATGCATAAATTTGAGCATGTCCTTTTATGTGGATCTACACCAAATTGCTTGTTGCTTGCATATGTGTAAATTTTAATACATCCTTTTATGTATTTCTTTCTCATATTTAGTGACATGTGCCATGTCAATTGTATTTTGGACCCTTGGAATACCTTTTATGTTCCTCATGTGTTTATATGTTTGCTTCATTGTATGATTCTACACCATGACACTTATATTTTCTTGTTACACACACACACAAACACACACACACACACACACACACACACACACACACACACACACACACACACACACACACACACACACACACACACACACACACACACACACACACACACACACACACACACACACACACACACACACACACACACACACACACACACACACACACACACAGAGTAGTTTTTTATGTCATGAGGGATCTCATGCACATAACCTTCCTACTTGGGATATGTGATGGATTATCATAGCCCATCCCATAGGTATTTAATCATATTCATTTCCATACACATTTATTACATCTATATTGACACTATTTTGCAATGATAGATTACAACATACATCTTATATTACCTAATTATGCTCAGATTTATTTACATTATGATGTTATGTTTTCAAATTGTATTGGAATATCATGCAAATGATATGACTAACAACTTTTTATATATAATTATTTATATGTTATTTATTACACATATTTCACAACTACCCTCAAAAGAGGGGGCATTCATAGAGGTTTATCATAGAGATCGGGCTCTTATATTGATATTCATAAATACATTTTTACCAAATAGGCTTAATTTCAGACATCAAACATAGGGTAGAAAAAAAATATAATAGAGACAAAAAGTCAATTTAGATCACTTATAAATTATACCTCATTGAAAAATATCTTTGTATCACCTTGAAGGAAGCAAGTAGGCACTTTTTTGTGAATTTATGTTTGAGAGTATAGTGAAGGGTTTTCGACATTTTAAAATAATTAAAGAAAGGTATTACCAATTGATACTTATCTAATTAGTCTATTAGGAGTTTTTTTTTGAGTCTTTTAACTCATTTTAGACCTTCAAACCCAAAATAAGGTTTTTTAAGGCCTAAAGAGCACAAAATGACATTTTGGGAAGTTACAAGTGGAGTTGTGAGCTAAAACTTTGTTTCAAGGTCTATGACACCATGGAGATGATGTTACAATTTTATCTACACCAAATATTTTTAAAAATTTAAATTCACCAAGTTATAAGTTCTCACTATGAACTCAAGAAGCTTGCCAAAATAAAGAAGACATATACTTCCATGAAGAACCAATATAGAGAGTTGTTATTGTCATCATAAAATGCACTCTTATAAGGCATATTTAATGATATATTAAACAATATAAACATAAAATCTCTCCAATTATATTCCAACTTTGAGAAGAAGATAATTCACAAGCTAAATCAATGTGGTAAAACCCTCAATAACCTTGCCTAGTCAAACACATGTTCTCTTTGCTAAGTGAAGATCAAGAAGAGTTTAATTTTTTAAAAAAATTGAATAAAGGTTATAATATTAATTAAATAAAAAAAATTAATCTTTATCTCTTAATATCCCCCATTAGACATAATTTTAGAAAAGGTCAAGTCAAACTCTAAGATGCATGTAAAATAGTTGAAGTCAAACTCCAAGATGCATGAAAGATAGGTGAAGTCAAAATCCAATATGAAAGTAATATAATTAAAGTAAAAATTTAATATGAATTAAATATAAAAATTATTTAAGTTATATTCTCAATTATATTTAACAAACTAATCAAAAGGAGTTAACTTAAGATGATCAAGATCTCTTGTAGATTCAAGACCATCAAAGCATGTAAGAACCTTTAACTTTTCAAAATAAAAAACAAGCAAAATTATATCTATCCTATGCCATATAACAATAATATTAAGTTTAAAATATAATATTCCATTTTTTTATTTTCATTTTACGTGCTTAATTTGAAATTTAACTTGGAATTGAGTTGAACTAGGAGTGAAGTTGAGTTAACATTATGATGCATTTCTAGTTTGGAGTTACTTTTATCCTCTCTCATTGCTTCCCTTTATTTATGTGTTTTAATTTTTTAAAATTTCAATATTATATTATGATTTTGGATTATATAAACTCTACCATAAAATTTAAATCACATTTGAAGAAATAAAGAGCTGAATTTTCCTACATTTTAGGTTATTCATGAAGCATGTGTCTCATGTTCATTGATGTTACTTAGTGAATGATTATTTTTCTTATGTTTATGTCTTAAATTTTCACCTTTATATAGATAATTATAACTATTTTAGGTCATATAAATTGTCTAAGTCTAATTTCTACCTAATCTAGAAGTGAATTCAAGCATTGTTCATTCCTTTCAAACTAGTGTGAGTGTTTGTCAAGACCGGTGTATGAAATACTAATGTAAGAGTCATTGTATTAAGATGAAGTGAATGTGTGGAATTTATTTATATTAAATTTTTTTTTAGGTATCCATATAATTTACTTTCACATTGTTGCATTAGCCTAAATTCCCATTTTTCATATCTACTTTCAGCTTGTCCATTGCTCTTATTATCCTTTTCCTTGTCAATAAATCACCAAATTAGAGATTTTAGAGAGAAGTAGGTGAGTGTAAAAAATGGAGCCATACCTTAATATAGATATATTTTCTATAATAATTCCACCGACACCTTTTATAGTTCCCACTATATGAATAGGAGTGACAACAAGCACACATTCTTGGTAGGGTACACTTCATAGTGATAACAAAAATGAATGTGGATATTAGTCTAAGTTCATGAATATAAATGAAATATATCCAAGAGAAAAATAAATAAATTAGATATGGGATTATATGGAACCTTTATTTACTTTAATGTCATTGGATCCATCAAGTGTATTGAAGTGAATAAGAATTAAGACAATGGAGCACCACATATAAGTACTTGGCTAGTGGAACAACAATGATGAATGAAGTTCATAATATAGTTGTGAAATTATGTATTTATAAATAAATAATGGGATATTTATTTAAATTATATATACTTTACATATTTTAAATGATTTAATATAATGAGAAGATAAGGAATATGGTGAACATGATGAGCAATTGGTTTTTCAAAGTGTATAGGCATAACAAAGAAAAAAGGGTATTAAATACCTTTAGTATAGGTAAATAGATGAGTTTATATATAAATACATAAAATCAAATAATATAAATAAGTAAAATAATATTTAATTCATGGGGTATGGTTTTTATGGTACACACTAGTGCATATAAATATAAAGTATGTTATACACTTATTAGAGGTGGATGATCAATGGTGTACACAAACCCACAAGAGGAAAGCGGTGAAGGAAGAGTGATGTTAAAAATTATAGGTGGAGGATCATGATTTATGGCCCAATAAGAGTATATATTAGGAATAAACATAGATAAATACTACTTAATAAACACACTATGTGGATGGGAACATCATGCCCTTGCTAACTAGCTAAAATAGTGGTCATACCACTAATACCCTACTTTGAGCATTATTTCACATTTTAATTACATGAGAAGTCTAAAACTGTAAATACTAGAATAATAATAACTATTTCATCTCCAAATAAAAATTAACCTAGTTTTATGAAGGTTCTAACTTAGATGGAAAATTAGTTTAAGTGCTAGGGGCATTAAGAATGTCATGAAGGAGGATGTAAAATTCACTCAAGCTAAGTCATGTAGCTAATGGGAGTTGGATAAAATATACTTCATGGTTTTTTAATACCTAAAACACAAAGGTAAGTTTTCAAATGTTTTAGGTCTATAATTTGGATAGGTTATGGTGAAGGCATGAAGTGGGCAGAAGGAAAGAAGGAAATGCTTAATTCATGAAGCAAAACAAGTTGAGGGTTGCATAACAACAAGTAGGTAAATATAGTTTTAAAGAGTGATAGAGTATTGTGTGTGTAATGATTAAACTAAATCAAAGGCTAAGGTCATATAATCCACATTACATAGTTATGTTTGGAGGAAATGAAATAATGTAGATAAGATGCATACTCTAAAGTGCATTCAAATCACATCAACATGCATTTTTTTGTTAATGGATTATGCAAGGAAATTTTTTCATATTTCTTAAGGTTTCAAGGATTTATCATGTATACATAATAGTTATCTCTCAATACACTTTACAAATGATTTATATGTAGGATTTGATGTGCATGTATGGAGGTGCATAAGTAAATATCAATGCACATTCATAAAAGGACATGTGTAATAAAGATTACATATAGAGAAATTTGGTGCAACATAGGCACATATAATTTTCATGGATCATAGGTTATACAAATAATTAATATGAGTAACCCATGGCATAGATTGATACATGAATAATGTATAACTTCAATTGTAATACCATAAACAATCCACCTAAACCTACCCCTAGCCACAACCTAGATTGGTTGTGTATAAGACAAGCAAGTGAAAAAGATAGAGGTTAGTGAAAAAACTGCATATATACTTACCTTATGGAAAGATCATATTTTTAATCCTACATATATATCCATAAAATGAATAGATACACATTACTATGCTTATGGAAGTTGGTTGTTTAGTGTGGAGGTTAAGGGATGACATATATAGAACATCAAAGGCTAAATAAATGGGAGATTGGAAAACATAAGAAAACATGATAAAATACTCATTTGAAGGAGGTGGAGACCTAGTGCTTATGTATTTATATAATAAGGCCCATGGCCTTGAGTGCACATAATTTTGAGATGTTTCATCATTTTTCAAATAGATAGAACCATGCTTGATGACTAGATTAATAGTATAGCAAAAAATGTCAATTATGCAAGTGAATAAGCTTCAAAATGTATTATAACCCATGATTTAATGAATAATAAAAATTATTTATGAATCTACTATGATATTGTGTTATTTAGGCTATGTGGTCTAAGGAATCCCTATATTGGGAACCCTAACCATAAATTCATCATTTTTTATGAATATATCTCACCGACTAACTTTTATTTTATTACACAAATAAAAACTCCATATAAATTCCTTGAGGTTGATTATTAACTCATTAGCTAGGTTGATAAGACATAGAGAAGGAGACCCATTAGGATATGATACATTATATATTATAAGTTACTAAGTGTGAAAGATTAAATCCATACCAAAAAATAGCATTATTAACCATAAAGCTTCGGTCATCCCTTTAATTATTACATGTAGCCCATATTGGATGCACTTTACACTAAATTTTTCATTCCTTGAGAACAACTAACCCCCAAACCTTATTAGTACCAATTATTCCATTTTATTAGACGACGTAATAATATATGAGGAAATTCAATTTTATGATTTATATATGACTCATACATTCCATAAAAATACATAAAGCATTATTACATATATCATGTTATTACACATCACTTTCATACTTATTGAATTTAGACAAAAAAAAGTCTCCAAAATTTTCAATGGATCACAATAATGCAAGGAAACTAATTTATTTATTTTTATTATAAATAACTAATATTATTATTACATATTTTAACCTTGTGGTAATTCAAGTGAGAATTGATGATTTATGTATTTAACTCATTTATCCATATCCTAATCACAAAGCACCTAAAATTTACAAAGATATTTTGTGTCCCAAAATTGGCTTTGGATTAGTGATAAACACCTCTTATATCTACCATGAGATTATAGGAATCATTTTGGTGAAAAAATATAGTACACAAAATGAATGGGCACCTTTTCCAATCCCAAAAATCTACATTGAAATCAAATATTCAAATGACCATCCCATTGAATCAAAATTACCACTATCCACATCTAATATTATTTTTAGATGAAGTTCATAAAATAATGAAATTAAGCATATTTAATCCATGAAAAACCAAATCCTTCGATTTCATCAAAATCCATAACTTGATGTAATTGCACAACCTTGAATAACCATATGGTTACACTATAAATCATACTAATAATAAAATTGAAGGCCATTTTGAATGTTGTGACTAATGAAATTGTTGTAAATCCTTAACTTCAAATTTTAGTTTATGTTTGACTAGATAAATTGGTGAAAAGATATAAAAATTCATATAATGCATCATTTTCTATTACATATATAGGTTTTATCCCTAACAATATATATGTCACATAATGTTTCCTTAATTTAGTCACCAATAGATTGTGTTTTATTTAAAATTGGAATGATGTGACACTAACCCTTTAATTAAATAATAAAAGATGATTTAGGCTATGATTTAATATAAACCAACATAAAATACAATTTCAATAACAATGTTTATGAGAAAAAGTAAGTTTGACAAGTACAATCAATATTGCAAAGGATGAATAGAAAATTATCTTATTATTTACACTTCCCTAATCTCTACATATTGAATTATAGAATAAAATATATATGCAAAGATTATTATTTGTTTGTTTTAGAATATGATGGCTATCTATATCTAAAAATAGGATCAATAGACTTAGGAAGGGTACAATAGTCAATTTTGTTGCTATTGGTTGATTTTTTCATTGATGTTGAATCTTTTAAACTTTATAAAATGTTTTGGTTGCTACAATAAATTCATTTCTTGAATTTTAAAATACTTTTCTACTTTTTTGTAAACACCTAAAATATCAAATCATAGTTTCCAACACAAACATTTTTAATATCAATTGGTGGGGATCAGGTGAAATGGATTGAGATGAACTAACCTTAGTCAATCCTCATAGGAAGATCGAGCACTAAACTACATCTGTAAAGATTTAAAGAATGATCAAACCCAAATGCACTTATCATACCTATGTATGTGTATGAAATGGTGATGTGTTGATCTAGATTTTTCTTTCCCTACCTTACCCTTTCTATAATCATGTACATGAAATAATAATTTAGATATAGCTCTATTAATTTAGTATAAGCAATGTATAACTTTGTATATGTCTTTAAATATGAGAGTGATTATTCTAAATACTTTCTAATATCTCTATTTATATATGAGTATCAATTAATTTGAATTGAAACTTATTGGCCCACAAAATTGATCTAAAATTACTTAAATGCGACTCAAATTCAATGGACAAAAAATGGAAATGTGTCATATAAAAGATTAAAATATCAAAGGACAAAATTGACTAGAAGGGATAGGATATATGATTTATCCTCTATCTTGTCATATACTCAAAATATCCTCAAAAGAACAAATGGGTATATATATATATCTATATTTTTATATGGGTTTTAATAAAGATATAAGAAATCATATTACAAATTCATAATATCATAAAATAAAATTAGAAAACATAAGAGAAATATGACATGAGTTGTTTAATTCTTAGCTATGACCTATATAGAAAAAGTGATAAAAAAAAAATATAAAATAAATTTTGTGCCAAATTTGTTTGTCTATAGTTTCCCCCACTTTAATCTATAATTTTAGCAAAACTAAAAGTATTAGATGAAATCAAAAAAGAGAATGTGAGAATCACTTAGATGATTGATATGAATATTTTTCATGTGTTATGATGATCCAAAGGTTCTTTTATAAAACGAAATATATGTAATTATTTATGATTATTTATTCAAAAAATATAAAAATAAATGAAATATTGTAAATATTACTCAAGGAAAAACTACACCTAAATGTATGCAATGGAGAAGTAGGAATGATATGAAGAAGAATAAGGAACTTGAAGCATCTATTACCTTCTTGGACAAGGAAATGGATAAACTTTCAAGTGGTTAATGTGATAGATATAAAAATTTAGTGATAAAGAAACATGAATATGTTGACTATTGTATTTTATTTGTTTAGACAAATTATGTTATTATTTTGAAAAATTGGAGACTTAGGGGTGATCAAGCCTAAATTTAAATCTTACCTATATAATATATATAACACCCAATTAGGGACATAGATATATCAATTTAAATTAGTTGGTATTTGTAACACAAAGATGTGAAATAAGTTGGAATCCAAAATGGATTCACAACCTATAGTGGTGGGGAGAGTAGAATTTCCAAGTCATACACTATACACTTTAACTAATTAAACCAATATAAATGGATTGAGATTAAATTGTAACTTTTTTATTGAATGCATGGTCAAAATAGAATGGATGGAATCCATTCCCTTACCATGTATATAGATATAAAATAGTATATAGTGTATGCTAAAAAAACTATATTATTCTATTTGATATTGAAAATAGTATAGTGTGCATGAATTTTTATCAACCCCCCGCATGCAAATGTGAAATATATAATTATATGTAAATGCATATTTGTATTCTATTTAAAAATTGTACACAAATATATATCATGAACTAAGAAATATATTAAGTTTATCTATTCCTATAATGTCATTGCATGTGTCACTCTTGTCTATTCCAATTATTGAAGTTT